>JAADYG010000289.1:0-37475 GCA_023338115.1 Phytopythium boreale
GAAACTGTCGCTTGAGTTCGACAAGTAGCTCCTCAACGTAGAAGCACGGATGCCCTCTCACGTACACTGACACGAATTCGACAACATCGCTGGAAAAAGTCGGCTGCGGAGCTCGACTGCCAGGCAGTACGTGGCCTGTACTCTTGAACTGATCATACCACCGTCGAACAGCACGACCGGACACTCCGAAGATGCGCCCGACCATTTCGCAGGGCACTCTGTACGCGTAGTGCAGCGTCACTGCGCGCCAGCGGTACTCGGCCGAATACATATGTGCTCCTCTCCACCAATTCACAAATGACTGGACACTCTGATTTACAAGCATGTAGCTATTTTACTACCCCTAATAAGGTTTTTTGAGTACCCTCACTTTGTAATCATTTTTACCTCTAATCAGGAGTATGCGGTAAAGGACAAAGCAGCCGGTTTTCACAATACTTCGAAGTACTAAACATTTGCTGAAGTACAGTATTGACATGACTGATGAATGAAAATATACCGAGAATAGATTTAAATAGGTATGTTGACCCAACTGCCGCGTTCTGTTGACGTTGGTTCATCGCAACCCCGTGTACATGTAGCTCCTCGCGCTCTCCATGACGAGTTTCACGTGATGCAGAGCTTCTTCTGGTTCCCGAGCAGCGGCTTGATGTCCAGAATGGTTGTCAGCGTGAGCGCATCGTGCATCACGAACTCCACCAGTCCCATGTTGGCGCGGCGCTCGACGCGGCCGGGTTCGTCCTCCTCGTCCACGAGCAGGATGCGCCCGAAGCGGCCGTCCACAAACATCGACAGCTTCCGATCGAACAGGCTCTTGCCCGACTTCTTGGCTAGCCCGGTCCCCACCACGTCGTCGTCTGCGTTGGTGGTCGTTTCGTTCGCGGCTCCGTCGTCTTCATCCTCGCCGCCAGGCCGTCGGCGCTGCGACAGCGACGTTCTGTCGCGTGCAGCCGTCGTGGAGTTCGCCGTCGTCGTTGGCTCGACCGTGTAGCTGTTGCGCTTGTTAGATGTGACGTACTTTTTGGAGAACGCAGTAGCCGTGCTCTGATGCGACCCGCCGAAAGCGCCCTCGTTCTTCTGAATGAGACCGATGGTCACGGTGCGCTTGATCGGGAAGCGGCACGGCAAGTGCTCGCGCGAGAACCCTCCCTCCATGAAGATGAAGTCGCCCGACAAGTGCACCAGTCCGCTTGGCCCCGAAGTGTACAGTTGCTGTAGCAGCGCGCCGAGCGAACAGTTCGTGGGAGCCACCATTTCATCCCCGTCGTTGACGCTAACAAGCGCCGTGCTGTCGAGCGGGTCGATGCCCAGTGCCTCCATCGCCACCACGGCGTCCCAGCCTACGAGCACGTAGCGTGCCTGGAGCAGCCGCATAACGCGGTTGTTGACCACGTGCTTGTACTTTGTGAAGCGCAGCATCAACAGCGTCACCGCGTACATGGCGGAGATGAGGATGGAGAAGATGACCGAGTAGTCGCAGATGGCCTCGCTCTTCCAGAACTGCGCGATCTGCAGCGCGCCGCCGTACACGCCGAACCTGCCCAAGCGCACCATGAAAGTCGTGGACTTGTGCACCTTGAGCATGGCGTACATGTACACGAACAACGCGATCGAATAGAGCTTGTAGCTGACAAACATGGCCGAGCCGTCGATGTACCACTCGAGGCGGCGGCTCGTGGGCATACGCACGAGTCCAAACGCGCGGGCGCTGCGAACGGCGAGCTTGAACACTAGTCGTGTTACCGAGTGCACCAGACACAGCAGCCACGTCATGCGCCCGAGCGCGGAGCACATGAAGAGGAACGTCTCCATGCTCGCGCGCAGCTTAAGCATGAAGGTGCCGAGCTGGAAGATGACGTACGTCATGCGCATGTTGGCGAGCGCGTCGAGCATACTCAGCGAGATGTACAGCCAGTGGTTCATCCAGACGTCGGACGCCATGAACACCGCGCCCTTGAGCCGGATCGCCGAGTTGGCGCTGGACTGCTCGCCCTCCTTCTCCGGAGGAGGCAGCAGCCGCGCGAGTGTCATGGACGGCACCACGTAGCGCAAAAGTGACGCGTGCAGACTGCCTTTGAACCTCAGCGCGTTGGGCACATAGTGCGCGTGAGTGGACCGCACAAGCGCGGTGAATAGCCCGTGAACGATGAGCGAGATGGATACGATCGCGTAGCACGCGCTGATGATGGTTGCGAGCCAGCCACTGCTCTCTGCGGCGCTGTACGCGGTCGCCTGGTCGTTGACGGACTGCAGACTGAAGAGCCCGTAGCGCTGGTCGCTGTCTCGCAGCAGCGGCAGCGCCACGCAGTCGCTTCTCTGGATCTCGAGGTGCCAGCTCCCTCCGGCCCAGTACGACTTGTGGAGGATCATGTCGACAATCAGGTTGAACTCGCGCTCGGGCCGGCCGCGGCACTTGAGGAACGGCTCGCCCGGGACGCCAAAGTCCACCTCGACGCCGACCTGCAGCAGCTGGTCGCGCTTCAGGGCGTCAAAGTTGGCGAAAATGTGCTCGTGGCACGCCGTCTCGTTGCCGCCGCCGATCGCCGCGACGCACTCGTCGGCGACCCACTCAGGACGGAAGTTGATGACGTCGCAGTTTGGCGCGGAGATGCTGAACATGTAGATCTGCGAGCGGCGCGCGCCCTTGCCCCAGAAGTCGTCGTAGACGATGTTCATGCGCGTGACGTTCATGGAGTTGACGCGTCGACAGGTGCTGCGGTCTGTGAGGAAGTTGTGCGGCCCGCGCAGCGGCTGCGAGAAAAAGCGGTAGCTCTTGCCGACCTCGCGCAGGTCCATGAGCGCGCCCAGCGCCACCAGGTCCGTGTTGGTGTTGTTGTAGTTGACGGAGCCGTCCAGGAACCGCGCGCGGATCCCGTCGTAGCGGCCGGTCACGAGCACCAGCAGCGGGTTCTCGCGCAGGCCCGTGAAGAGCGTCAGCAGCGTCGACGCCAGGTTGAGCGAGAAGACGAGCAGCTTGCGCGCGCTCACCACGCGGCGCCTCGCGGTCGGCATGCTGGCCAGTGATCTGCGTCAAGAGGAAGAGCGCTTCGACTGGAATGTCGCTCGCGCTTAGACAAATCGAGATGTGCGAAACGCAGGCCGCTGCGGTGGCTCTTGGCGGGAAGAGTCTCCCCAGGAGGCTATTATTAATAGTGCATCCATTGATGCATCAACACACAAGGCACGCGGTAATCATTCCAAAAGTAGACTCGGAGTTGGAGGCGGCGTCGCGCTCCGCCCTCGTCCGTCCTCTCGCGAACCGTGCGCGAGCTGTACGCGCTGGAGGGCGCGAGCGCCAAGCCAACCCGAACCAGATTTGGATTTCTCCGGTGTCGTTGGGCGGTGGGGCGTCATACGTTTGGCTCGAATGGCTGCTGCGGCCAGGACAAAAATGGATCCGTGTGGTCGACTAAATGTGTCGCAAGGAGACATATACGGAACTGTCAATGACCAGGCATGGTCCAGACTGATGGGACACAGCGAAAGGTCGTGAGCTCTTGCGATCTTGAATTAAAATTTAATTGCGATCTATTGACAACGGTAGGCCACAAAACCTAAACTGTCCTCTCCAGACCACCGATATAGCCTTCACCAATGTGGAAGGTGACCCGTTTGGAAGACCATTAGCAGGTGGATCAAGGCGTGTTGGGCACGGCGGCACGTCATGAACTTTGGACGAACCGAGAAATGGTCGGGAGCAACGAGTTGCTGTGCGTGAAAGCGTATTGAGACCGAGGCGTCAGCGCCCAGAAGCAGCCAGCCAACAACTCGCACGCTACACCACTGGACGACCGCCACATCCCACCACCACACGAAAGAAAGAGAGAGTATCCATGAATACCATAGTGGATGAAACATACCCGACATGGACGCGAGCGAAGCAGCCCGAGGAGAACGAGCGGCCGAGCGTAAGGGAGTTTCCCGCCTCGCTTCTTTGCTCCTCCCCCAGCTCAATCCATGTCGACAGACACATATTCGGTTCGTGCAGCCGCACCTTCGTCGCCAGAGGGCGGGCTGCGAACGCTGTCGGCCGACTGGGCAGTCTCCTCGTCGTGCTCCTGGAAGCTGATGCACGAGATGGCGCAGCAGACGAAGCAGAACGCGATCCCGACCTGATCGAAGCAGCAATAGCCATTTCTGTCAGCACCGAAAGTTCATTGCAACCACGATACAAACCCACAAGTCACGTACCAGGATGAACCACGGGAGCAGCACGTAGAAGGTCGAGAAGTCCGAGTCCTGCAGCCGCGCCGAGAGAATAAACATGGGCGACACGAGCACGCCAATGATCACAATGGCGCCGATCACGTCCATCAGCGGGTACTTGGACGTCTCCTCCTCCTCGTCTTCCTCATGGACCGACTCGCGCGTGTACGCGTCGTGCGACGACTCCTTGGGCGACGCCGCCGGCTTCTTGCCGCTCTTCTTCTCCTCCGCCTGCTTGGCGCGCACCTTGAAGTACCGCTTCACCGGGTGCGAGCAGAAGTAGAGGACGTAGAGCCACACGGGGATGAACACGAGCCACCAGCTCGCGTCGCCGAGGGACCCGTCAATCTTGAGAGCCAAGAGCACGCCCTGCACGAGTCTCGAGGCGATCAGCACGAGCTGTTTGAGCACAGCAGCGATGAGAGCCTTGCGCTGAGTCTTGATGGCCTCAGTCTGTGAGACGCCGGCGCCCTCCGACTCCTTCGTGAGCATCTGGTAGCCCACCACGCCGCCGCCGATGGTCTCGACAAAGTTGAGTCCGTCGTAGACAAAGTACGGGATGAACACTTCGATGATCGTCCAGCTCACGTCGTGGTTGAGCCGCATGGCCACAAAGATCTGCAACACGAGCAGCATGAGCACCTTGAGGAACTTGTACAGCTTGAAGATGGCCGGCTTCTTGTGCTTCTTGTCCTCCGGGTCCATCGCCGCGTCCGACGAGAGCAACGAGCAGCCGAAGCAGCAATAGTAGAGCGTGTCCAGGATCCACAGCGGGATGAACACGACGGACCAGTCCCACGAGACGGACTCGTCCACCCGCAGACACCAAAAGACTAGCGTTTTCAATTGGAAACGAGCAAAGCAAGCGGGTCAGATGAAAGGGTACGTTTCCACGAACGAGGCGAGCACGGAAGACGCATAACTCACTCGGAATGATGAGGAAGAACCCGAACAGCAGCGTGACCACCGTGATGAGGAAGCACTTGCCCTTGGCGCCAAACATGCCGAGCGAGCGGAACAGCAGCACCGACATTTCCTATACAACGAGAGTAACGCCACCCGTGAGAACCGGTTAGCCGGGCGAGAGCGGGCGTCTTTAAAATGAGCGCACCTCGGGGCTCATGTTGCCATAGTCCTCCATGAGCTTGATGCCGTCCTCGCCCACCCTAGAGAACGACCACGGCAGCCACAGTTAGAACTCCAGTTCGGCGGTCCAACTGGAAGTGCGGAGACAGCGCTTACTGGTCGTAGACCTCGCGCTTCTGCGGGTCCGACAGCACGTCGTACGCCGTCTTCATCTTGGTAAACTGCACGCGTCACAGCGCCAGCGTCACAGGCACTTATCGGTCAGTATACCCAGCCATAGTTGTCCAGTGAGCGCCTTCGACACTAATAACGACGAACCTCCTCCTGCGCCTCGGGCGTGTTGCCGCGCTTGTCCGGGTGCAGCTGCAGCGCCTTCTTGCGGTAGGCCTTGCGGATCTGCTCGGGCGTGGCGTCCGGCTCGATGCCCATGAGGTCATAGTAGGCCGTGCTGGCCACCTTCTTCTTGGCGGGCGCCATGACTGCTCGTCTTCCTCGGCCGCTCCCTCGGCCTGTACGGATCTCTGGATCACGCGAGTCGGACGCGCGAGTAGAGCAGCGCCTTCCTCTTCACACAGACGCGCTTATACGCTCGCTTGACCGCCGACACGCACAGCAATCGCGCGCCCACGAACGCTTCTCGTTGGCCGCTTCCGACCGCCCGACGCCGGTTTGTTTTCGCCACTCTTTCCTCCCTCCCAAAAACCCTGGTGACATACACTCTTGGGGGATGGGGTCTGACAAATGTACTGACGAAGTTGGAGAGCGATTCAGACCTGGATGTGAATGCTCACTGGAGATATTTATAGGTTGAGCTAAGAAAAATATTTCTTGATGTTTGTATTGGATGTGTTGTGAAGTATGCAAAAACAATTTATAGGTTGGTTCCAACAATATAGAGGCGACCAATGGGATCTCGAGAAAATGTGAATCCCTTTTTATGAGCGTGCTCACCAATCAAAACAACCCACCCGCCTCTTCCATCGCGCCCCAAAATTATTGTACACTTGGCATAGCAAACAGGTGTAAAGTATTGCAACCCGCAAAACGGTGAATTCTTCCTGGTTTCATTGTACGCTTTTGTGGGTCGGTGGGTTCAAAAGATCTCAATCGCAACAAGAACCCAGCCCGTCACGCGTTCCTCGAACTTTGCCAGTCGGATCCTCAGACCCGCTCGGGTCACACCAAGTTGAAGTGACGTCACTGTGCAGTACCGTATCGCAAGGACTATTAATACAGTAATGGTGTCTTCAAACGACGTTCAACATGAAGCGGAGGATTGGCGACACTGATCCTTACCCTTACAATTGGACTACTGACCCTACAGGCCCGTGCCCTTCTTGACGCAACAACAGGGCGGACGGCTTGCCCACGTACTCAACAAGATAGCGGTACTATACACAACGGTGACAGCTTGGGCTCACACGAGGTCGAGTTGCTGGCGGAGGTACGTCTGGGTCATGGCCGCGGGCGACGACAGTCGGTAGCTGTGGCCGTGCGGCGTCGGGCTGTCGCGGAAGTCGCTGTGGTGCAGGCCCTTGCCCGGATCGATCGTCAGCGGGCCAATGCCGAGCGTCACCACCTTGTCTGGTCCAGTCAAAATGGCGCGCTCGAGGTCAGGGAGGCGGTGTTCGGGTTGCTGCTCCGAGTCGGAGCGGCGGACGGGATGCAGCCCAAAGTCGTACAGCAGCGTGGCGACCACTCCGCCGACGAAAGGACCGGCCAGATACGCCCAGAACCCAGTGCCCGGACCAGGGAGTGCCACCGACGACCAGCCCGCGATGTAGACGACGACTCGAGGCCCAAGGTCGCGCGCTGGGTTGATGCTGACCTGGATTAGTGGCCCAAGTGCAATCATGAGCACCGAAAGACAGCAGCCCAGCGAGAACGCTGCGTGGACTTGGGCACTGCGAGCACTGTGGCTCTCATCCGTCAGCGCGCGGGCGAGCAGCACGAATAGTAGCGCGCCTACGGCTTCAAGAAGGAACGCTCCAAGTGCCGACACGTCGTTTTCGCCCAATACACCGCTCTTCACCGCGATCGGATTCGGAAAGTAGTTGGTGAACACCATGGCTGTGACGCTCGAGTTGACGGAGCCTCGTGTGAGGCCGTCGTTGGGGTCCTCAAAGTGTTTGATGCCGTTGCCGTAGGCTCCCAACACGGCGAGGGCGGCCGACATTGATCCGAGAAGCTGGGCACCCACGTATGGGAGCACCTTACGCTTCTGGAAGGGCGAGCGGCGGGATATGGCGAACGACACTGTCACCGCTGGGTTCAGGTGCGCGCCGGATATTGGGCTCGCTACGATGGTTGCAACGGCCAGCGCGATCCCCCACGCGACTGCGGTCGGCACGATCTCGAACTCCCACGAGCCGTTCGGGCTGGAATGCGCGATGGCGGTCAGTACGCTGGCGGCGGTGGACGCGCAGCCGAGAAATACGAGCAGAAACATGCCGACGAACTCGGACGCGCACTCGACCAGCAGCGCATAGCACCGGCCGGACATAATCTGCGTCGCTGGGGCTCTTGTTTGATGTGCTTTCGACCAGGGAAATTGGGAAGTGAGCGCCTTGCTTGCGTTCTCCATCAACGTATTAGCGGTCTCACCCAGCGAGCGAGCACCACTAAGCGAGAGAGTTGGGTACGGCGGCATTTACGCTGGCTCTGATGGTCTAGAGTATAGCAGTCAACCTCAGTTTGCCTCTTGCAATTGGATAGGGCGGCGTGGGGAAATTCGAACGGCGAAGGGCGCACACATCCTCGATATATCGTCACGGCGTACGCCCCGCCTCCGCCGGACGTCTGCCAGACTGTGCGTATTGCCTAGATCGAGTGCATGTCTGAGAGATGCACCGCATGTTGAAGTGAGCGCCTCGTTCTTCGTACCGAACTGGTGTCATGGCGCCAGTGCTTCCTTCGGGTTGCAAGCACCGATGCGTCATCGCCGACTGGGTACAACACAGATGGATAGCCGCGAGACTCACACAGAAACTCTCCGAAGGCATCACTCGGCGCGTGTGCCCCTTCGAAAGCACGCTCTCGACTCACTGGATCACTCCTAAAGTGCATAGGAGGAGCAGGTGACCCATTGGGGGAGGAGCAGGCCCCGCGGCTGTCGATGTTAACAACGTTCGACCAATCACTAGTGAGAGACGAATGTGGTCGAAGCCGCTACGGTCAGGATGACATGGGTGGCACTAGTGTCCTTCCAACGCACGCGCCTGCACTAATACGTAGTTCGTGCCCGTCGCCTTCTCATGTCTCTCACTCGACTCAGCTGCCGCTTCCAAGTCGCCGATCGTGCGCGTTCGATAGTTGCCGTTCGATTCTCATATCCTATCACGTCCCATTATGTTTCCGTCACGCTTTCGTCGGCGGATCCGACTGGACTGCTGCCCTGCCCGCCGTCATGAGCAGCGGGGAATGTGCTGGCGGGGACGACGTACCCGAACACTTTGCTTCCCAGGAACGTAAGGTACGGCGGGCTCCGGCCGTCGCGTGGGATGAAGTTGCGTCCGTCCCAGTAGCCTTCGCGCACCCATCCCGCAAGTTGCGAGCACCGCAGCAGCAGGTGCCCGTCGTCTTCGGCCACGGTCTCTACTCGACACAGAATGTGCGCGGCACAGTCGCGGATTGCGAAGCTCCGGCGCGCCGCGCTCGCGATCTCCTGTCGCGCCAGCTTCTTCTTGGATAGGTTGCGCTTCGTGCTGGCGGCGTTGCTGCTGTCCGAATTTGCCGTGCTGTTGATCTCTGCGCTCTCTTCGAGCGCGTTGCCATCGATGTCGCTGCCCCCAGGCGCACACGTGGAGATCCCGAGCTGCTTCAACTTGTCGCCGGCCGAGCCCGATGTCCCGCCGATCGCGAGCACCAGCTCCTCCATGCCGCGCACGGGCACATTGAGCACTGCATGATCCAATACGACCAGTTAGTGCCCATGACTCATCCACATACGACTGGCAAGAATCCAATTGCCCACTCACCAAAGACGGCACCGGGAGCGCCAATGATGCCCGCCGTGTGCCGGCCAGCGTTGATCGAGCACACGAAGCCGCCCTACAGCGTCATTCGCAGCGTCAGTGCTCGCGCAATCGTCGAGGCGACAACACGCCGTAAACGGCGGTCGCGTGTGAATGTCCAACGCGCGTCTCGGACTCGGCCGCGGCGTCATGAAAGGAGTAAACAATGTATCTCATCAAGAACTGACTCCTCATACTCTACCTGGTTGTTGATTGGCGTTAGCCAGGTGATCGTCATGACGTTGTGCCCGGCGTCGTCGCCGTCGCCACCGCCGCGCGAGGACAGCAGGCAGACGGGATTCGGGTACAGCAGCCGCGACAGCATGCTCTTGTCCACCGCAACCCACCGCGTTTGTTCGGCCGCGTCATCCTGTCCGCCCCTGCGGCCAAGGTCTCGCTTCACTTCTCCATCTTCCGCCATTGGCACAAACTGGTCCGACCAAACCGCGCGACGATCCGTCGACGCGAACCAAAATGGGCCACGTCGCCGACTCGTGCGCCGTCCCGCAAATAAAGCGCAAGCATCGCCTACACCGGTAAGTTCATCAAACACTTGCGAGTATTTATGGTTTTTATAAATTTTATTAACACTTTTCTATAATTTTGTGTCGTGGATACATACCGTGTTTGCACCGAACTGAAAGCCGCTTCCGCTGGATTCTTCTCACCTGTACAAGCGACGCGAGTGCCTCGACGACTTTGCGCGCGCCGCAGCTCCGTCGGCACCGTCGAAGCCGCGTGGACAGCAGCGCCAGCAGCAGCGAGAAGAAGAAGGGGAAGGGCCGGCGCCAGCGTCTCCGCGAGTCGCTCTCCCTCCATCACCGCCGAGAACCGGAAGCGCGACGCTCCTCTTTGCAGCAGTCGTCGTCAGTCGCAACTTCTAAAAAAACGGCCGCGGCGAGAACTATGGCGGCGACGAGCACGATGACGCGCAAGCAGTACGAGCTGATCGTGCAGGACGAGTATCTGGTGGTGCTTCACCCGCAGCACCCGCTGTGCCTGTTGATCCCGCGCGGCGTGGCGTCGACGGACTCGACGCTGGACGTGTCGGTGGAGCATGTGGCCGAGTTCCAGCATCTGCACGGGCGCCGCATGGCCTTCGACGCCATCTACGGCGTCTTCTGGCTGCTGCGCGGGCCGTACCTGGCCATGGTGACACAGTCCAAGGTCGTGGCGCGCGGCGTCGACGACAAGGAGATCCGGCTCGTGCAGAAGCTCGAGCTGCTGCTCATCCCGACCCAGAACATGCCCGTGCTCACGCCCGCGCAGGAGGAGGACGAGCGCCGGTACCTCGACATGCTCACGCGCGACATCGAGGCGCAAAAGCTGCACTTTGCCAAGGACTACGACCTCACCCACTCCCTACAGCGTACGTTCCGCCATGCGGTGTTGGTCATCACACGTTGCATCTACCTCCTCGGACGCTAACGTTCTGAGACTGGAAACTGCAGGCATCGCGGCCTTTAACGGGAAGATCGGGACGATCGCCGAGCGCGCGGACCCGCGCTTCTTTTGGAACCAAGCGGCCAGCTCGGTGCTTCTCGGTACGCTGCGGTCGATGCTTCCACTTTCTTGTGCATCATGGACCGGTTGCCAATATACGCTGTTGTGCCTACAACAGAGAAGAAGTTCTTCGAGTGGGTGACGCCCATGATGCAGGCGTACGTGGAAGTGACGGAGTCGGTCAAGGTGAACGGCGCGTCGTTCAAGATCCTGTACATCTCGCGGCGGTCATGCAAGCGCCAGGGCACGCGCTTCACGATGCGCGGCGTGGACGACGAGGGCAACGTGGCCAACTTTGTCGAGACGGAGCAGATCTGTCTGTTCGCGGATGGCCGGCAGACGTCCTTTGTGCAGATTCGTGGGTCCATCCCGCTATACTGGAGCTCCCCTGTGACCATGAAGTACGCGCCCAAGGTGTACCAGGTGAGCAAGCCGGAGAAGAACGTCGCGGCTTTCCAGAAGCACGTGTACGAGCTCATGAAGCTGTACGGACGCGTGCTGATCGTCAACCTAATCGACAAGAAGAAGGAGCAGCTCAAGCTCGGCGAGGCGCTGTCCAAGACGCTCGCGTGCGCCGTCGAGAAGGACGCGCACATCCTGGCCAACATCCGCCTCGTCTGGTTCGACTTCCACCACGAGTGCCGCAACATGAAGTGGGGGAACCTCGAGAAGCTCATCAAGCTGGTCGACGACGACTTCATGAACTACGGGTGAGTAGAGTGATAGGAGGAACACCATGTAGTTGATGGCATCGTCACTGACCGTCAACACTTCCTGATTCGATAGGTACTTCTCCAAGAACGCAAAGGGTGAGGTGCTGAGCAATCAGTCAGGCGTCGTTCGCACCAACTGCATGGATAACCTCGACCGAACCAACGTCGTTCAGGTACGATGGCAGCCCGCATCTTCTTCCTTAATGGATGCCATGCGCGCTGACATCAAACCCCCTACCATTGTACTGTGACGCCTACACCAGTCTCTGTTTGGCCGTCGCAGCCTGCTTCTGCAGCTGAACGAGATGACGGCGCTCAAGGGCAACGTGCTCAACTCACCGTTCGCGGACTTTGAGCTGACGTTCAAGCGCGTGTGGGGCAACAATGCGGACGCGATCAGCCTCTTCTACGCCGGCACGGGCGCGCTCAAGACGGACTTCACGCGCACGGGCAAGCGCACCAAGAAGGGCGCGCTCATGGACGGCTACAACTCGTGCATGCGCTACATCATCAACAACTTCATGGACGGCTACCGCCAGGATGTGGTGGACCTGCTGCTCGGCCGCTTCACCGTGTCGCGCAGCAAGCCCTCGCCCTTCCTCACGCAGGGCGAGTCGGGCGGCGAGAGCCTCGAGTCGGTCACCGCCAAGCTGCTGGGCCTCTTCATGGCGCTGTTCCTGTTCGAGTCGTACCGCGGGGGGCCGGAAAGCCACGTCGTCGGCCGCTTCGCGCGCGCGCTGTTCACCTCACTGGCGATTGTCGGCGGAGTGTTCGCCGTGCTGGTCAAGAAGGGCAACGGTCTCGGCCCCAAGCTCGTGCGCCTGCCGCGCTTTCGCCCGCAGGACGGCTGCATGACGAGCTGGAAGCACTAGAGCCGTCAGTAGAATGTTCTCCTCGAGAGTGGGTGGCTCTGCTTGTTTGTTAAAGAGAGTGAGAGAGAGAGAGGGCGGAGTGCGCGCGTCGTGTCTATTCCAGTGACATTAGCGAGACAATCTCCATACATGTAATACGCAGTTTTCCTTGCCAGCGATGAATAGGATGGCGTTTGTGTTTGGGCACGCGCCGACAGTGCTCAGCCCTGCACTTCGGAGGTAGAAAACCGAGTCGGGTGAGTCGGGTGACGCCATGGCGCGGCTGGAAAAGCACCGCCATGACACCCACGCGCGTTTTCCGTCCTCGGAACCTCCGACTGGAGCTTCCACAAGAATTTGCGCTCTTTTCGTCGCTCGCTGCGCCCGCCGTTCACTCGGCGGTGCCACGCGCGCGCGCACACGCGTTTAGATTAGATTAGCCGCGTCTTTAACGTCGTACGCGCCGTAGACACGAAGCGCCGACGCGCATCCGCACGCGCGCTTTTCACGGCTTTTCATTAGCCGAGTGCATACATTTGCCAAGTGTTTCGCTGATTTTAGAGAAACGCATCGCGTTTTTGTCCATTGCCAACTGGGTGACTCCTCGACCCCAAGCAGAAAAATCTGTTCGCTTTCCACCACACGATCAATATCCAGAGGGTCATCCAGAGGGTTTTCTCCAAGCGGACACCGTTGCACAGCATACAAACTCCAATATATTTGTGGGCACCTCATCCTCGTGGCGATCAATCTCCAGGACATGTGCTCTTATCTTCAGTTGCCGCTCTCCGACTGCAACATGTTGCGTCGCAGCGGGAACGCATGCGCGTCAGTCGCCCTCCCCCTGCTCAGAGCATGAGTACAACTGCCCGCGTCTACATTGCGGTGACGACCCGCTGCAGCTTCAGCTTTGGCAGCCGCCGAGCGTTTTTCCCAGCTTTTGAGCGTTCATTCATCCATCATTACCCTCTTCCATCGCGACCCCCAACGCCCCGTTGTTCTCCGTTGGGATTTGTCGCGCGACCGGCAAGAGCTGTGGCCGCCTGGGGTCGCGGGTCCGCCCTAAATAATGGCCTGCTGCAACTTGCGCGTCGCCTGCTTCGCTTGCTTTTCGGGATCGGCTCTGGGGGGGACACCTTGCGAATCCACTGGCAACTCTGGCAAATGGAGAGGCTCGAAACCGGGGAGTGAACGAGCGAACACCTTGCAATGCAGTTGTAAACGACTCTCATCTTGCAACGTTGAATAACCCTAAAATGGCAACCAAAAAGGGCCATTTCGCACTGTTACCCTTGGATTAAGTTTATACGGCGTGACGCGTATCAAAACTGGAACGAGTGTATACTTGGAATTTGTATACTATCGTGATTAGGCGCTGTGTAACGGCGGCAACAGCAACATTCAACATAAACTTTAACGAGTCGCGCGTGCGAAGCCACGTCGTGATCGCGCATACGTCATCCGCTGGGAATCGCGCGCCGCTGATTGGCCAGAATGCCGCGCCAACTGCAACGAGGAAAAGACACGAACCGGCGTGTTGATTGCTTGCCCGCCTTCTTGTCGCTTCAACAGCTGGAAATAACCTTCGAAAAAACATAACAACATCAATTGATGAAGATCACCAAAACGGATAGTATGCTGTTATCAAACACAGAACCTGTATAAACGTATTAGACCCGTAATCGAGACTATAACATTAAACAGAATGGAGCGTCTCCCAATGCCATTTCGTCCTCACTCCGAGTTTTCCGCCACCGGTTCCCCGTCCTTCACTTTTGAAACTGCGGTTGACGCAACAAGCTCCCAAGCCCAACAACTTTACACGACCAAATTTCATCACCTCACCGCCCAAGATGCTTTCCCGCTCGGTGCAACGGCTATACGTGACGGCGGCGCGCGCGATCAACACGTCGACGCCGACGAAGGTGCTGCAACACGTGGCGCAGAGCACGCCGGCGCCGCACGAGGCCGCGGGCATCCCGCCGCTCTCGACGGGCGAGCTCGCCTGGTGCGAGATCTACGGCGTGGACTACGAGCGCCAGCTGCAGGAGGCGCTGGACGACTCGCCGCTGCTCGTGACCCAGTCGACGCCCGTCATGACGGCGGCCGAGACACCCGCCGCCGACCAGAAGGACCCCAAGGCCGACATTTGGAACGTCGTGTTTGGCAAGCACTCGTCGTGAGCCGCCAAGACGCCTATTATTTGAGTATTTCGCTTCCCCGTGGCGTGGCGAGCGCCATCCAAGCTCGCGTGAGTGTTCAGTCCCAGTGCGACAGCGAGAGCGAGACGAGACCTGGTCGACGCATCCAACAAGCGCCGGCGAGCCCAGATGAACAACATCGGAGTGGCGGCCCGCCGGTCGGAGAGCTGCAGTAGCTGTGTATCTTTAGTTTTTATAATATCGCCGTCAAGAAACAAGGAGTATGACAAAGTCCCCATCCCTGAAAAGCTACCAAACTGCGTTGCATTGGTCGGGTATGTTCCTTACTAGGCACGGTCATCGCTCTGTGTAGCAAACGCCTAAGCGTCGGTGGTATCCTCGTCGTCGCCCTCGACGGTGAAGTCGTAGGGCCGCCATGCGCGCTTGAACGACTGCGTCAGCGCCTCCTCCTCGTCCTTGGGGACCACGCAGAACTTCCAGTTGGAGCGCCGCGGCATGCCGAGCACGCAGGCCGCCGCGTGCCGTCCGAACTGCACGTAATGCTTGTCCTCGACCACCTGCAGCAGCCGCGCGGTGCCGCCCTCGCCGTCGGGCACTTCGGCATAAAAGAACGGCTTCCCGCCGGTCTCGTCCTTGAGATCGGCGTCTGGACTCAGCTCTTCGAGCTTAACATGGTACTTCTCCCCCTCAACTTCGAAGACGCGCCGAGCCTGTTCGGCTTTCTCCTTCGGCACGCCCACGACCTGCAGATGGCAGTGCGTCGCGCCGATCGTGGTTGTGTTGCGGTCGAACACGAGCAGCTCCTTGCCTTGCGACGCAAAGAACTCGCGCAGCGCCTCCTTGAAGCGGTTCATCTCCTTCCACGTCGCCTCACTCAGCTTCATGGTGGACATCTCGTGCGCGATTGGCACGATCAGCACGTGGTCGATGCTGATGGCGCCCTTGGGCATGGCGAGGTACGCTTCCTCGCCAATGCTGACGATCAAGTGCCGCTCGAGAGACGGCGTCGCGAGGCAGAACCAGCATTCGGAGCGCTCCGGCACGTGCGGGCGGTTGTTGTTGCCTCGCCGGTTGTGTTGGCGCTGGTTGCCCTGGCCAGGGATCAAGTTGCCACGACGCTGGCCACGTTCGGCCAGTCGCTGGTCGTAGAAGAACTGGGCTGACGTCGAGCTCTGTTGCGTCAATGCTGCCACCTGCTCGGCTGATAAGCCGGTAGTGTTCTCAAGTTTTTGCCGCTTGGATGCGGGCTCGTAGACCTGTCGTTGCTGCTGGGCAGCGTCAACGTACGGGTTCTGTGTTGTTCCAGCGGGAATGTCGAGCTGCGCCGCCGGCTCGGAGCTCGTGGCGCTCGTGGGCGTCACCTGGAGCGCGTGAAGGTACTTCTTCGTCTTGTCCTTGGTCTTGTTAGCCCCGCTCAGCGAAATCAAGCGAGTCAACTGCTTGCGACCGGAGGTCGAGTGCTCGCTCACGTACGGCAGTCGCTGGTAAAACACGTCGGCGCCCGTGATATGGTACTTGGGCAGCACGACTTCTAGCATCTTGGCCACGGCGCTGCTCCCTTCACACCGCTGGAGTTCTGCAGGCACCTGCTGCTCTGGAAGGAGGTTCTGAAAGCTGTATCGCATTATTACGCACATGTGCATGAGCGTCACCACTACAGTAGACACCGTGCAATTACCGAGGCGCTGCTGGGCGTACCTGGACGGCAGATCGGCAGTGAACAGGAAGTCAATGTCGCTCTCCTTTCCCTGGTCGACAATCTTGCTGGCTAATGCCGCAACCTGGCAAGCAGCAAGCGCATCAACTCGGTTAGCAAGTCGATTAGATCGATCCTTGGACAGGAAGCGGCGCTTCCTCTTGATCAACCCACATCGTCGTCAAAGTAGCGGAACGCCGGCGTGCCCTCATCGCTTTCGGACACCCTGGAGCCGGAGAGATACGCAATCGAAAGGCCGGCAATCTACAGGCGCAAGCCACAGAGCCCATGCCGTCGTTAGGGCACCGCAACCCAAGGTCGCAAGAGGTAGATTAATGGTGACGTACCGTGGCAATGCCCTTTCCGGCCAGCACGAAGCAGTTGCTCGCTATCTCCACCGCGGTATCAGCTTCATCCTGAGCGGCCTGTTCAATCTGCGCGTGCAGCTCCTTCTGCCGCTCGTCCAGCGCATCGATGGCCAGCTCGTTGGCCGGCAGCAGGTACGTTGGCACGGGCACTTGCCGCTCTCCGGACAGGTATTCCGGCGGGAAGGGCAGCACGCCGCCGACGCAGACGAGCAGCTCGAACGGACTGCCCTTCGCCGACGTGTTGAGCTTGCGCACGCGCTCGAAGAGCAGCGCCCAATGGCCCGCGACGGCGCCGCAGAGCAGGATCTTGACCATTTTCCCCGCCAGCTCCCGCAATAATGGACGTGCCGCTCCAATAATCGGCAAAGGCTACTATTTAGGATAGTCACGGTATAGATTGAATGGGGTGTCCCGTTTTTAGACGACTCGGTTCGGGACACTTGGACCGGCTTCTATTCGAGTCGGATTGCTTACCCGCCGGAATATCCGGTGTAGACGAACCAATTCTCTGGATTTCGTCCAGCGTGCTTCGAGGTTGAACTTCGACACATCCCAACGCAATTCGGTGACGCGCCGTCCGAATACACTGGGCACAATCACTGTGTAATCGTATTCTGCGTCGCTGTGCTCCATAGAACCCTGCGCCACTATGCAACGTCCTAAAACGTGGAGCACTTCCATTCCCTTCTTCAGTACTGTAGTGCCCGTTCCCGTCCGCGGGGAAGCTCTGCGCGCCACCAAACGCGATGCGCACGCCAGATTTGCATTTCACACGAGTTATACAGTACGTTCCAATATAGTAGCTGGCCCGTCGACCGAGAAATCTATCGAAAATTTCTCCAGAACATACAGTGTACAGTACAGCTTACACGGCGATCCTGATCGCCACCTTGCGCTCGCAGGCACCTGGGCGGCGACGCCTTTACCTAGCGGACACTCGCCATGATTCCCTCTGGATGCGTACTGTTCGCACTTCTCGATCGTACAAGCTGGTTCCAAGACGCAGGTGCTCTTCGACCACGTGACGAGGCAAACCCATTGCGGCTTTTATCGGAAATACACTGTGCACTCGCTTGTTTACTGAAGATCATAGTGAAATCAGAACGCGAGGGGTGGCACGATCCACCTGGCGTTTTGTTGTTGACACCTGGCCTAGAATCGGCTTTCCGGTATACAACATTCAAGTATTGGAGGTTCAGCATGGCACCCACTTCCCCCAAAAAAATGATATGATGACCGGCGGTCTGGTCATCCCCTGCCACTCTAACAGAAAGAGGCAGAGGCGCGCGCGCCATCCGCATGGCCACCGACGGAATGGATGCGCTCTGACTTCATCCGCCGCGCACGTACAGCGATGGCCAGGCCGCGCACGTACAGCGATGGCCAGGCCGCGCACGTACAGCGATGGCCAGGCCCCGCACGTACAGCGACAGCCAGGCCGCGCACGTACAGCGACGGCCAGGCCGCGCACGTGGATAGGAGGCGCGGTATCTCCCCGCCCTCTGTCTGTGCGCACGCCCCGTCGTCAATGTCTATACACGACGGCTGGTATCCATCCCGTTCGGTCCGGTCCGACGCTGGTTAGATCTCCTCCTCACTTTCCGTTTTGCTTGCAAAGCGGCCCTACCCAGCTCTTCTTCGTCTCGCGAAGCCCTCTCCTACTCCCTCTCCATCCACGATGAGGCTCGGCGGGCTGGCGTGGAGCCTGCTGCTCGGCCTGCTGGCGGCGGTGCACACGACGGAGGTCGCGGACGCGGCGTGCAGCTCGGCGCGCGTGCGCAAGAACTGGGACGCCATGACGACGACCGAGAAGAGCACCTACAAGGGCGCGCTGGCGGCGGCCATGGACTCGGGCGCGTTCATCAAGTTCGTCGAGATGCACACCGAGATGATGTCCGAGCTGGAGGCGCATCGGCAGTGCATGTTCATCTACTGGCACCGCCTGCTGCTCGTCGCGTTCGAGAACATGCTGCGCGGCCAGGGGCCCCAGTACGAGTGCGTCACGCTGCCGTACTGGGACTGGATCACGGCGCAGAGCCGCACGTCCTCGGGCGCGTGCTCGTCGCTCGGCGGCTGCTCCAGCATCACTACGGAGCTCGGAGGATGGACCAACGGCACGTACACTTCCTTGACCATCAACGGTGTTACGGGCAACTCGGGTATCTGCGTCAAGACGGCGCCGCTTGACCACTTTTGCCAGTCGGGCTCGGTATCCGGCTCGTCCTGCGCCAAGTGCCTGCCACGAGGCACGTGGAGCTCTGCGACCGTGCCGACGACGACGAGCTACGCCTCGGTGCGCAACCAGATCTTCAGCGCGACCAACATCGGCGAGATGTCTCCCAACGTAGAGCAGGGCTGCCACAACAACGTGCACGCCAACTTGGCCGGCACCATGGGCACGCTCGCGTCGCCCGCGGACCCGATCTTCTGGTCGCACCACGCTATGGTCGACGCGCTGCACACCATCTTCCACAAGTGCCGCGTGGGCACGGCGCGACTCACGTTCGAGCAGAAGGCGTCCAACACGGTGGCCTGGTCGTCGTGTGAGCGCCGCAACAACGGCGGGCCGTTCAACCCGGCGGACATCGTCACCATGCGCACGGGCGTTAACGGCAAGAACCCCATCAACGGCAGCACCGACAGTCTCATTGGCAAGTACTTCTCCGGTGTGCCCAACCGGTTCGCCGACCTCATGGACGTGCGCGACCTGGGCGACAGCAGCTACTCGTACGAGTTCAGTAGCGGCAGCTTCCTCGCTACCATGTACGACAACTGCGACGGCACGTCGACTACCACGCCGACGCCGACCACCAATGCTCCCACGACGACGACGCCGACTCCGACGACGACCGTGCCCGCTACCACTACGCGTACGCCGACGACGACCGTGCCGGCCACGACCACTCGCACTCCGACGACCACGACGCCTGCGGTGACGACTCGCACCCCGACGCCGACCCCGACGCCCTCAAGGACTACTCGCCGTCGCTGGTGGTGGTGGCCGTGGGGCGGACGTCGCATGTCTGAGATCGAGCAGAACCAGGATGAGGGCACGGTACAGGCGTACTCGGACTCGTACTCTGTATCTTCCTCGCAGAGCTACTCATCGTCGAGTGATGTCGACTCGGCGTCCGACTCGCAGTCGGGTGGTTCGTACGTGGACGAGACGACCGAGAGCCCCGAGCAGCAGAGCCCCGAGCAGCAGGACGTGTCGTCGTCACCCGCTTCCTACGACGGCGATGATGACCTTGTGATTGACGACGGCAAGGTGGACGTGATCATCAAGGAGGACGACTGCGAGATCTCGCCCAGCATCATGATGACCTGGTACGACAACACCATGGAGCAGCTCGGCGGCCAGTCGCAGGACAACATGGACCAGCTCGAGTTCATGGCTTGCGTGTTCGAGGACCGGTGCCTCGGCGGCTCGCTCGACTACTCCCAGGAGTTCAAGGACATCTGGGGTGTCTCCGTCCCGCGCTGCAAGGCCATCGTCGACGCGTTCAACGCCGGCTACATCACCATCGACCACGACAACTGGCAGGAGAACATGGAGGCGCACTTTGGCTGCCCCGAGCCGACCACTAGCGCCCCCACGCCTGCTCCCACGGATAGTGCGGAGCAGCAGCAGCAGTACGGCAGCGAGGTGGCCGGTGAGGCGTCCGCGGCGCCCAAGAAGGAGCACAAGCGATGCTACTAGACGCCTGTTTCGTGTGTAAGTGCCGAGTTGTTGGCTATGAGAACTGATGAATGGCCAACAGATGCATGGAGTTTGTCTCTTGTTACTCGACATGATTAACGCTAAACTTGCCATTCAACCTGTACTAAGCGTCGGATCATCTACTGGATCTTGAGCATGAAGTTAGGGTCGCGCCGGTACTTCGTCTCGAAGCGCTCCATCCACTTGTCCAGCAGGTTGGTCGGGATGGTCATGTAGCTCGCGTTGTTGCTCGTCGAGAAGGACGACATGTAGTTAAATAGGTCCTGCGCGATCTTGAGCGCGAACGCCTTGCGCTCCTCGAAGCCGCTGGCCTCGATGCCCAGGTTCTTCACGTTGTCCAGGCTCTCGATCGACACGCCGAGCTGCAGCACCGGCTGGCCCACCACGTCCGGGTGCGTCGGCCACCCTGTCCGGAGAATGGCGCTGATCCCATCACAACCACGAGCGTTTAGGCAATTGATCCGATCTAGACGAAGAAGAAGAAGAAGAAGGCTTCGTACCTGGGCTTCTCGGCGAAGACCGTGCCTAGCAACTGCCAGTTCTGGAGCGCGGGCACGGCGAAGTAAAGCACCGCTGGTTCATCGTCGCAAGCGTCAGTCAGAGCTTCATCAACAGGTCCATGGACGCCACTGTATCAATCGCAGCGACGCACCTCCGTAGCCTGGCGGCACGGGCGAGCCGGGCAGCAGGAAGAACGTCAGATCCGTCACCTGTGTCGGCTCCAGGATCTCCACCACGTAGTGCGCCGGCCCAATCTCCCTGCCATCGACGTAGCGTCGTCATCATACAGAACAACTGTCTGGTAACTCTGAAGGAGCTGGGCGACGTACCGGAAGTCGGTCATGACCGGCCGACCCGGCACCACGAGCCCGAACTGCGCGATGCCCGGCACGTTCATCTTGCGTGTCGTTTCAAGCAAAACGGGATCACTTCTTGCTGGTCGGATGCGGGTGTTGCTGCTCTTTGTGCTGTGGCTGCGACTGAGAAATTACACTGGCGGCCGCCCCGCCGCTCTATAAACGCCTCGCTTTTAGCGTCTGCCTGCCGCCCGTCGCCCGTGTCACGCAGCGCCACCGTCGCGATCGCCCAGGGTCTCACTCAATGTTCAAGGCCGCTCTTCGCCGCTTTTTGTCCCCACAACGCGGGAAGGTTCTCGAAAAGCCTCTCGTCTGGCATATTTTAGGTTGCCCACATCGAATATGTTAATTTTGTTGTAAACATATAGAACCTATATTGATTTGATGTTGTATGATACAAAACCAGTACAGCACATTGCAACATAATTTGTGTTGGTTATTTCACCATTTAGACTCGACTCGCGACCGCGCCTGAAGCGCCGGACGCTCGCCGCGATGGCGCTGACGGTCGTGATCGCGGACGACCACCACCACGTGCTGCCCGAGATCCACTTGGTGCGTATGGTCAGGACCGATCCGCGTCGCTCCCGGCGCTTTTACTGCTCTGTCCGCTACGTTATGAGCTCTGGGCGACCACGAAGCACGCCGATTGACGCTCTGCCGGTGTGTCTGCAGGCGATCCGGCGGCGGAGGCTTCCGTTCGACGGCGTGCATGTCGTCCACGTGGACGCTCACCCGGACCTGTCGTTCCCGCGGTCCGCCGACGCGGCCATCGTGTTCCGGCCCGAGGCGCTGTACGACATGCTGGACGAGTCCGTGTCAGGTACAAAAGGAGCGACGCCATTGATGCAACGGTGGGGATAAGCAGCTGACGGCACCGTGCGCTTGCTGGCGACGCCGCTATGTCCTCGGTGCGAACAGGAATCGCGGAGTTCTTGCTGCCGCTGGCGTTCGCGGGCCACGTGAAGCAGATCACGTGGATCAAGTCGCCGTGGGCCAGGCAGGTGCGCAAGGCGCTCTCGGTAGCCGCTCTACGCTGCGTCCTGTTCTTACGGGTTGTGCGACTGGTGTGCGCTTGGTGCTGTTAGATGCCCGTCGGCTCCTACCGCGATATCACAATTGGAAAGCGCGCAGTGGACGGTTAGTGGGTTGTTCACTACTGTCGCGAGTGGCATGCAATCGCGATGTGACTCTCATGACAGCTGTGCAACGACCTCCCGACGTTGCAAGGCAGCATGGGGTTCACGTGTCCGCTGCCGCACTTCTTGGACGACGAGCTCTACTGCGCAGCGGATGGACTTCAGCCGGGCTCGCGACGGTCCGTAAACTCTCATGTGCACCTCGGGAGCGACCAAACTCTCCGTTGTTCACGTGCCTACATGCTTGTGAGTACAGCACGTGGGACCTGTTCGTGACGGAGATCGACGTAGACCACGACGCTGGTGGCGACCAAGCCGCAGTGCTCGCGGAGGCTCTCGAGCGCGCGGAGCAAGAGTGCAAGGCGTACATCCTCGACATTGACCTCGACTACTTCTCGACCTGGAACCCGTTCCGCCAAGGTGTTTACCCTCATGTTCGCTTACTGTCCGTGCAATCGAGTCCATGCCCAGCTCGTTCACTAGCGCATCACTCGTTCTAACAGAGCTCGAGGGAGAATTTAGCGAGGACGACCTCGCCACAGTCGTGCAAGTGTTTTCGCGGCTGCGATACAAGCGCACCGACATCGAGATGACCGTCGAACAGCGGCTTGAAGAGCGCCGCGCGTTCCTGGCCGCCATGAAAGACGTCGAGACGTGTGAAGACGTCGCATTGCATCGGCAGGACATCGTGAACAGCCTGGTCGAGCTATACCCTAGCGACGTTGATGCTGCGAGCCTGCTGCGTGCCTTCTCGGCTTTCATTGGGGCGCTCAACAAGGAACAACGCGAGCGCGTGATTGTCTGGGCGGGGCCGAACATGGACCTGCCGCATCACGAGAGCTCGCAGGAGGAGATTGCGGAGCGGGTCGAGCAGTTTGGTCGCTTTCTCGAGACCCATTCGCTGGATCGAGCGCATCCGCCGGCGCTGATCACAATCGCCAAGTCCAGCGGCGACGAATTCCTGCCGCCCCACCAAGCGGACAGCGTGCTAGAAGCGGTGCTCGCGGTGCTCAAGCGAGCGTTCGGCCCACTCGATCGCCGCGTGATCGAGTACGATCCAGTGGAAGACGGTGACGACGAGTGAGTGACCATCCAGTTCAATAGATAGAGCAATTCATGGTCATGGGATAGTCGGATCACTCTTGTTTCTTTATAGTACCAGGGTCTGATGGTGCTCGCGGCACCAGGCGAAGAGCAAGAGGTCGTCGAGGCTGCACTCTTTAGCCTGTCCGCCCGCAACGACCGAGCTGCTCGCACCGCACGACGCAGTCCATTCCGTGGTGAAGTACGCGGTGTTCGCCATGCGCCAGTCGCAAATCTCCTGGCGGTTCCGCGCCACTCGGTCGGGCGGTTCCTGCTCGACCAACAAGTCCAGGTTGAGCTGCCAGAAGTCGTCCAGCAAGTTGGAGTCGTCCTGCCCGTCAAACATGAAGATGCGGTGCCCGCTCGCCAACGACGTGTAGGCCGCGGACGCCCAGTACCGAGGCACTGGAGCGGCAGCGTCGGCGTCCTGCACACTGATCCCTTCCAGGCGTTTCCAGCCTTGCCGCTGCTGCGCGACTTGCTTTCGACCGACGTACGTCCCGCTGTCAAAGTGGCGAGTGACGCCCGTGATCTGGCGCGGCGAGCGGAGGCCCTTGGTCACTGTAAGCAGCTCGAACGGCGTCAACAGAACAGCCCGGCCGCTGTGAAAGCGCCTCTCTTCCGCCACCGAGGTCGACGAAACAAGAGGCGCGAGCTGAGTCCACTGCGCCGACGAAGTCGCCGCCGTGTAGTCCAAGCGGTACAGATCATTCAGGGCCTTGCCGTTCGCTCCGCTGCGTCCGCCGTAGACGAACAAGCTGCTCTGGAACACGATCGCAGTGTGTGCAAACCTCGGCGATGGAGCGGTGCCGGTCATTGTGGCAGTCAAGCTCGTCCACGTGAAGCTTGGAACGCATGGAGCTACCGTGAACGTGATATCCCAACTGTCGAGCGTTCCTTCGTGACCACCAACGATCGTGTCCGAGACGCTTAATGTCCACCCACCGGCGACTGAGAGCTGATGGAACAGGGTCAGTGGCTCGAGACTGTCCGAGTTTGACGAGGAGAAGCTGAGCGACTGCGAGCCTGCGACGCATTGGGCGCGGTCGGGCGCCGTCTCGGGAGTCTGAAGCACGACCGAGAACGACCGAGCGCTAGGGGCGGTGGGCGTAGCGCGCTTGTCACCCAACGTGAACCCGTCGTGATCACTCCAGCGCGTCTCTTGTGTCTGCGAGTCGACCGGGAACATGGTCGACTGTTGCCGCTGCGGAAACGTCGACGATCCTGGACCGAGCAGCTCGATTCTCAGCGAATGCAGACACGTGTGCGTGATCTGGAGGTTCACCTTCAGCTCCATGACGCACATTTCGGGCGAAACGCCGGCGTTCCCGATCGTGAACAGCTCAGCACCGTCCGTAATGCGCAGATTACGCTCGAGATCGCGAGGAGACGTTGTGGTTCGACGCGTTGCTGACGTTGGAGACAGCTCCCACAGATCGTTCAGCGCAGGCGTAGATACTACACCGGTGATCGAGTCCGCTGTCAGGTCCTGAAGCCCTCCAAAGAGCAGCAACCGGCCGCCAACGACCGCCATTGAGTGCCGTCCTCGAGGCGGCGGCACAGCAGGCGACGTCAACAAGGAGGACGAAATGACCTCGATCCACGTGTTGATCACCGGATCGAAGCGCCAGAGCTCGTTGTTGACGCCAGCGTTAAGCACGCACTCGACTTTATGCGCGCGGTCGCACGCGTAGCCCTTTGCCAGGCCGCCAAACAGGTATAAATGGCCGTCAAACGCTGTCAGCGAGTGCCCTCGACGTGCCGACGGGAAGCGGCGCAGCGGCAGCGTATCTTCATAATGGATACCCGCGCGGATATCTTCCTGAAGGCCGAAGAGGCTGCGAACATCGTTGTCGCCGTTAACGCGGCGCCATTCGTTTGTTGGCGACGCGGACGTCGAGACAACCACGGCCTGACTAAACGTCCCCGAGCCATCGAGAAGCACCGCTCTCACGCGGAACCGGTAAGTCGATGTCGGTGAAAGCGCTGATATTGTCGCGTTGGTGACTTGTTGGCGGCTTGACGCTGAGAGGAACCGCACGAAGCGAAAGTCTTCGTTGGTGGAGCGATTGGCCATCTCGATCGTAAACCCTTGAAGCTGCTGGGGGAATCCGAACGCTGGGTTCTTCCAGCTCAGTCGCACGCTCGTCGACGTCACGGGTGTCGCTGACAGGTCTGCAACGCTCTGTTCACTGTCATCCAGTCGTAGAATCCGGCGCAATGACGCGTCACGAGGGCGAAACAAGTCGGGAAACGACACGAAGCTGCTCCCACTGCCACCACCTGCACCATCAACGCCCGCCCCACCGCCTCCACCGCCGAAATACCCGCCTCCTCCGCCTCCACCAGCGTCTTTGCCGTCTTGGCCATGCCCACCACGCCCTCGCTGTCCACTGGTTGGCCACAAGGCGGTCAGCGGTGCCGCGATCTCCGTAATGGAGCCAATCGGATTGTCCACGCTAGTCCAGACGCTCTTGCCCACCCGTGAATATTGAAACGAGCTTGCTTGTCCGGCACTTCCGGGCTTGATCGAGTCGGCGCCCGCTCCGCCAGTGGCGAGCACCGAGTAGTCGGCGTGCGGACCCGCGAATCCGTAGTCCAAGTACTGATGGCGAGCGGGGAGACCCGTGACGTCACGGTCGTCGCCTTCAACGTTGATCGAGTGGTACTCCTCCCGCGATCCGAGCAAGGCCACTGACGCCGCGGTCCCGGCAGACGCAGTGATATCCAGAGGGATCGAACGCGCGTCCGGGAACTGGCCGTCTTGAGCGCGAACGATGACGTCGTCAGAGGAGCCTGCCCCTCCGGCAGCTCCGCCGTGAGCACAGCAGTAGTCTGCCGCGCCTCCACCGCCTCCACCGGCCACTACCAGCACTGTTTTCCCGTTGACCCGCACCTCCGACGCGCCGCCACCTCCGCCTCCTGGGAAATCACCACGTCCGCTGTCTCCACCACCGTTGAACCCTCCTCTGCTTGAGCTATCACGGCTTCTGCTGCTGCCAGTGCCGCCGCCGCCGACGATGACGTCCAGCCAATCTCCAGGCGAAACAGCGAACTGCGCGCGCGTAAATGCGCCGCCACCTCCTTTGGAGAAGTCTTCATCTGCTGTGAGTGGGTCCACATGCTTCCGGCCGCTGCCGCCACCAGCGCCCCAAGCGTAGACGTCGATTGCGACGATGCGGGTTCTATCGGCAGACGTGAGCGCACCACCGTCCTGTGAGTCCCCAACGCCGGGCCAGTCGGGAATACGGTAGCGCTGCACCCCATCCACGAAGAAGAAGGCGCGCTCGGCCATTCTCTCGCCCCTGAGAGTGACAGGGAACACGAGGACGGCGCCGTGCTATCCGTCGCCACCGTCAACACCGCCGCCGCCCGTGCCGTGGACGTAGTACCGATCGATCACGTTCCCTGCTGCCGCGCCGTCGCCGCTCATGGAGACGACAGAGCTGGAGGTATTGACGGCAGCAGTGCTCTTCCTGTCGCCACTGCGGGCGTCTGCTTCCGCTCGGTACGGCGTCAGGAATGGCGTCGTGGACCGGAAAGCGCCCTCTCCGACCTCATTGACTGCGCTCACCCTCACGACGTATTGCATGTACGGGCGTAACGCCACTCGGTCCGTGAAGTTCCACTGCTGCAGCTCGGCCCAGTGTATGGGAATGACTTGGTCGCCATGGATCCACGTCGTCGAGTCGATACCGCGGTACTGAACATCGTATCGGATGATCTCGCTGCCACCGTTGCCAACCGGCGGCTGCCACTCGATTCGGATCGCAGGTGCCGGGAGCGACTTGCGTCTAACAACGAGCGCCTCGACTTGTGCTGGCGCAGTCGCGCGTGTTGAGTACGCTGGCGACGGCAAACTGAACGGGCCTTTGCCGTTGGCGTTGGTGGCGGCGACGCGAAAGGCGCAGCTCGTGTTTGGCGCGACGGACAGCGACGCTAGCGATGTGTATATGGTCAGCGAAGGCGCGATGGAGTTCGAGATGGTCGTCCATGCGAGGTCCGATTCGCATTTCTGCTGCACGCGGTACGAAAGTACCAGAAACAGCGTCGAATCGGATCGCAGCGGAGACCGCCACTGGATCTTGATGTGCGAGCTGGTTGCGACGACCAGCTCGGGCGAGGACGGAGCCGTTGGGGTCACTGCGTCAACGAGGAACAGACCGGTTAGCTCAAGCTCCATTCGTCACCGAGGAACTACTGGTAGCGGGTGGACGTACGCGTGGCAGGAGTTTGGAGCGGGTCGCTCGCGGGGCTCCACTCGCTCCAACCGAGCGTCGTGAAGAGCGCACGGACTCGAAACGCGTACGCCACGCCCGACGGCAGCGCCGCGACGCGAAATCGACATGCTCTAGAGCACACGACGCGGTCCCTTTGCCGCTCGCGCAGCGACTGCACCGCAACCTGGTCGCCGGCGCCGCTCCACTTGGCCGAAATGGTCTCGGCGTACAGCGTCAGCAGCGGCAGGTCCCCGTTCTCCTGCTCGCCTGCCACCGACTTGGTGACGACGCGGTCGAAGACGATGACCCATTGGTACGCGCCAGTGCCTGCGCTCACGCCGCCTTGGTTGGCAGGCGCTGCGCTGCGGAACACCTGCACCTGCGCCACCAGGTCCAGCGACTCGAGCGCCGCCTTCATCTGCGCCTCGCTCGCGTCGAACGGGATCGGAGGCGTGACGTGCGCTGCTCGACGTTGAGCAAGCTCTCGCCCGCGAATGCGAGCGCGAGGCGGAAGAACCCGTCGGAGATGGACTCGTCGGCGTCGGCGCGCGTGAAAACGAGCTGCCGCTCGTGCAGATCTGACGCCTGGTCGAGGCCGTCGCCAAGCCCCGTGATGGAGTCCGAGAGCGTGATCCAGTCGCCCGTGCCCGACTCCGAGTACTGCGCTTCGTACGCTGCCACGGCCTCGACGTTTCCAAGCGCAGACGCAGTCGCTGAGGCGCGTTCCGGGTCGAGACCGACAGGGTCCAAGCGGTTGGCGAATGACTGCCACTCGATCGAGATCGACGCCGAGCCTGGGTTGCCAGGGGAGACGGAGACGAGCTCGGCCTTGACGTGGCGGTCGCGACTAAAGGGTCGCGCGCGCGGCTCGCAGGGATCGCGGCGACTGTCAGCATCGACGAGGAGCAAAGCAGCGAGAGCACAAGCAGCAGCAACAACCGGATGCATCGCCATGGCAGCGCCATGATCACGTTCTGGACAAGCGCGAGTATCTTTGAAAGTAAAGCGACTCAAACGATATGCGACTCTTCGGGTGGCGAGGAGACTACGCGCGACTACAGACCGTTCAGACTCCCTGACATGTCGTTGATTACCGTGAGAAGCGCTCAATCGGCTCCAACTTGTCACTCGAGGACGGCTCGCGCGAGCCGCGCATAGTCGTCGAGCGTGTTGTACACGTGCCCCGATATCCGCACGTACAGCACGCCGTTGACGCACTTGATGGGCACTTCGATGTTGAACCGCTCGTGGAGCGTGTCTTGGATGTGTTTGGCGTCTGCTGACGTTGTCGTACGCGACGTGTCTACGCCGAAGACTGCATATGTCAACGGCAACTTGACTAGCCGCATGGCGTGCCGCTTGTGAAGTGGGAAGTGTCTAGCGCTCTCCAGCTCCTCGTGCATGCCCCATTCGTTGTACAGCAGCTCGGTGGCGTCCTGGACGAGTGTGTGCATATACTGGCGGCACTGCTGCACGCCTTGGTGCTGCCAGAAGTCAATGCATTTGGGAAGCGACAGCCAGGGGCTGTAGTCCTGCAGCCCGGTCCACATGAACGCGCTCTGCATCCCGTCGAAGAACCCATGGGAGATGACACGCGGGTGGATCGGGATCTGCGATGTGCGCTCAAGAGCTCCGCGCTTGTTTACATGCAGGAACGCGGCGCCACGTGGCGAACAAAACCACTTGTGGCAGTTGCCCACATAGTAGTCGGCGCCGATGCGAGCCACGTCCAGGTCGAGGTTGAGCAGTGCGTGCGCGCCGTCGACCAAAACTGGAGCGTTCCGCGTGTGGCACTCCCTGACGATCTCTGTCACGGGCAGAAGTACGCCCGTGTTGGACGTGATGTGGTCGACAATGACCAGCTGAACTGGTTTTTGCTCGCGATCGAGCGCTTCCCGCAGCTTCCGGAGCACCGCGGCATCATCGTACGACTCCTCGAGCGACAGAGGCACCTCAACTAGGCGGACGCCACCCGATTCGGCTTTAGATACACGCGTGTCTTCCTCGGCCGCGCGGATCATCTTGCGGACGGCGCCGTAGCGCGTGCTAAAGCACACCATCACGCGTTCCGACGCTGCCTCTTGGCCTTGAGAGTGCCGTAGGACTGAATCCAGGACAGCGTGTAGTCCAGACGTGGCATTGTGCAGCAGCACCAGTTCGCTCGGCTCCTCAACGTTCACCAGCGCCGACAGAGCTCTGATGGATGCCACGATATGCGCAAAAAGCTCGCGGTCGTGGAAGCGCAGCGGCTGTCGGTCCGCCTCCTCCCTCCAGGCCGCCGCCACTTGGCTCGCGAACCGCGTCGTGCCACCGAACGCGCCGTGGTTCAGGTACGCCCACCGGTCCAGGTCGAGCGTGAACAGCTCGGCGTTCTTGCGGTCGGCATCGGGCTCTAGGGCGAGACGCGAGTCCGCGGAGAGCGACGGCAGGAACGCAGGCGACTCGCGGGTGCGCGGGTCCGTGAGCGGCGACGTGAACAGCGCCTCGGCCGACTGCGAGTGGAACGAGCCGAACGCCTGGTAGCCCTTCTTCTCCGCCTGGTCACCCACTTTGGTGGCCACGGAGCTCATAGCGCGAGCGCCAACGGGCCGCGCGCGGATCGGCAGCTTCAGCTTGCGCAGCATCTTGCGCTGCTCCATGGGTGACCACCGCAGACTCGTTAAGTGCGTAATGAGGCGTTGTATGCGAACTTATATAAGTTCGCATGAATGGTCAATTAAACAAGGTGTCTTGTTGACATCACTTCCCTATTTCTTAAATCTAAATGGAAACTTAATCGAACCATTGCCGATCTTTTTGTTTCGTGTTGACTGCTGCTCCTTCCCCCTCTGGTTCAAATTCAAAAACGAGAAGAAGGAAGACGAGCGATGGCTTCGCGCGATGTGATCGGTGCCGATGGCGGGGCGGACGGGGCGCTAGAGCTGCAGGCGGTGGCGACAGCGGAAGAGGAGGAGGAGATGAAGAAGCGCCGGCTGTTCCGGTTCCGGCCGCGGTACGACCTCGCGCTGCTGAGCGAGGTCATCACGCACTTCCCGTGGGCCGCGGGGTACGGGAACACGCGCGACGCGTGGGACGCGGTGGCGCTGGCCGTGCAGAAGCGACTGAAGGAATCGGGCACAGAGTTCAAGAACGAGGCGCCGCTGGATTACACGATCGTTAAGCGGCGCGTCGACGTGCTCCTGGACGCGTTCCGACGCGGCGAGACGGGGAATCTGCGCGGCGCCGGGACGGCAAAGGAGATCGAGACGCGCAACAAGTTGCTGGGCATCCTTTTAACTTTGGTACGAGCGGTGGGGTGGCCGGCAGGTCCACGCTTATGCACGCTACTGCGCTGAGCTAACACATTGCGCTGCGAACGCAGGTGGACCAGCATTTCGTGCACAAGGGCAAGGGCGAGCGCACGGGAGGGGGTCCAACCAGGGACGAGTGTATGAAAGAGGCTCTTCATGTGGCGCAACAAAGTCTGCGCGACATCGATCTCTCTGCTCAAGGCGAGCCAGACGTGGCTCCGCAGAGCACGCCAGCCGAAGCGAGGACGCGCCGCGGGAGCCCGCATTCCGGCATGAAGCGCAAGGCCGAGCTTGCTGCGAGCGCTGCGCCTCCCAAGAGGGGGCGGGGACGACCTCCTCGCTCGAGCACCGTTGCTAAGGGTCGTCCGATCATCAAGCCAGCCGGCGAAGTCGTTCGCCCGGCGCCGCTCGTGTCCGTCAAGACTGAGGCAAAGAGGGAGATCGAGCTTCGCGAGCGCGAGCTGCAGATCAAGGAGCGCCGCTTGAAGATCGAGGAGCAGCGCCTCGCGTGGCAGATGAAGGAGGCCGAGCAGCAGTCCCAGGAGCGTCTGGCGCTGCTGGAGGTGCTCCGCGCGCAGTCGGCGCTCAACCAGGAGCTGCTTGCCCAACTCCGCGCCAAGCCCGCCATCGCGTAGTGACCCGCAGGTCGTCTGGCGCATTTTCGCCTCCATGTCCGCGTTGAATTGTTACCTGCGTCGCTCACAAAGTGCGTCATCAAGGTTCTTTTGGTAAGTTGAGAATGGGTCCGTTTATGAAGTGCCCATTTCAAACCGACCAGATCGTTTGATACCGTCAACACGGTATCCAAAATAGTGTGGTCCACTCTAACCGACACTCGCGCTGCGACCTCCCACCAGTGGTTGGTTGGGTTGGTTTCTCCCGAGGAGACGGCGTCCTTTCTTCTTATCCGCGGCCGCCGCCACTAAGGGCCAAACGCCAAAATCGACTGGCGGCGGGAAGCACGGGGCGGGAGGAGCGCGCCACTTCAGTCGGTCGGTCGGTTCATGGCGCCCTCAGCGTCGGACGTGGCGGCAGCGCCGCCGCCGCCCGTGGTGCCCGCCATGGGTCTGAGCGCGGCGGAGCAGGCCGAGCTCGAGAAACCCGTGGGCAGCGTCAAGGACAAGTGGAAGCTGCTGCCGTACTTTCTCCAGCTGCGCGGACTCGTCAAGCAGCACATTGACTCGTTCAACTACTTCACGGACGTGGACATGAAGAACATTGTGCGCGCGCAGGCGAACAACATGGTGCGCAGCGACGCCGACCCCAAGTTCTTCCTGCAGTACACGGACATCCAGATTGGCGCGCCGTCGATCGAGGAAGAGGCGTTTGTGTCGTCGTCCGTCACGCCGCACCAGTGCCGGCTGCGCGACCGCACGTACGCCGCGCCGGTGTACGTGAGCGTGCGCTACCGCCGCGGGAACAAGATCGTGACCAACAACAAGGTGCTCATCGGACGGATCCCCATCATGCTGCGGAGCGCCAAGTGCATCCTCACGGGCAAGAACGAGCAGCAGCTCGCTAAGCTCAAGGAATGCCCGTATGACCCGGGTGGGTACTTCATCGTCAAGGGCGTCGAGAAGGTCGTGCTGATCCACGAGCAGCTGTCGAAGAACCGCGTCATTATCGAGGAGGACGCCAAGCAGAACGTGTGCGCGTCCATCACGAGTTCCACGCACGAGCGCAAGTCGCGCACCAACATCTTCCTCAACAAGCAGCGCCTGTACCTCAAGTCCAACTCGTTCGGCAGCGACATCCCGATCGTCATTGTCTTCCGCGGCATGGGCATGGAGAGCGATCAAGAGATTGTGTCGCTGATTGGCAGCGAGCCAGACGTGTTGGACGCGCTCACATCGTCTTTCGAGGAGGCCTCGGACCTCAAGGTGTTTACACAGCAGCAGGCGCTTGAGTACATTGGCTCGAAGATGAACGCGCTGACGAAGCTCGGTACGACTGGCGGGCGCCATCGCGGCGGCAGCAATCAGCGACAGGACCGGAACCTGGCGGACGCGGCGCGCTCAGCGCTCGCCAACCTTGTGCTGAACCACGTGCCGTGCGAGGACTACAACTTCCGCCTCAAGAGCATCTACGTTGCGCACATTGTGCGCCGCATCATCTTCACTGACAAGGACCGCACACGTCTGGATGACAAGGACTACTACGGCAACAAGCGTTTGGAGCTCGCTGGTCAGCTGTTGTCGCTGCTGTTCGAAGATTTGTTCAAGCGCTTCAACAGCGACCTTAAGCGACAGGCTGACATGGTGCTGAGCAAGCCGAACCGTGCTTCTGTCTTCGACATTCTCAAGTGCATCCGGACGGACACTATCACACAGGGTTTCTACCACGCGCTGTCGACGGGCAACTGGACGCTCAAGAGATTCCGAATGGATCGCGCCGGTGTGACCCACGTGCTTTCGCGCCTGTCTTACATGTCGGCGCTGGGAATGATGACCCGTATCTCGTCGCAGTTCGAGAAGACGCGAAAGGTGTCGGGTCCGCGTTCGCTTCAGCCGTCACAGTGGGGCATGCTCTGTCCTGCCGATACGCCTGAAGGTGAGGCGTGTGGTTTGGTGAAGAATCTCGCGCTACTGTGCCACGTGACGTCGGATGAAGAAGTTGGGCCGATCAAGCGGCTGTGCTTCGACTTGGGCGTCACCGATGTGTCGCTGTGCTCTGGAGAGGAGCTGAACCACGCATCCAACTACATGGTCGTCCTCAACGGTGTGATCATCGGCACGCACGTGGATCCTCGCACATTTGTGACGCGGCTGCGTCGGATCCGTCGTGCCGGTCTGATCGGTGAGTTCGTCTCGGTCATGATCCATGACGTCCAGCGGGTCGTGTACATCGCTTCGGACGGCGGTCGCGTGTGCCGGCCGTTGCTGCTGATCGACCCTGTCACCCACCGGACGCGGTTAACCCAGCGCCACCTGGACGAGCTGCGTGCAGGAGTGCGCGACCTGAGCAGCTTGATTGTCGAAGGGTGTGTAGAATATGTTGATGTAAACGAAGAAAACAACTGCCTGGTCGCGCTGCACGAGAGCGAGATCGGCGAGCGGACGACGCACCTGGAAATCGACCCCGTTACGATCCTGGGCGTCGTGTCGGGTCTGATCCCGTACCCGCACCACAACCAGTCGCCACGAAACACGTACCAGTGCGCCATGGGCAAGCAGGCGATCGGAACGATCGCGATGAACCAGTTCGAGCGCATCGACACGCTGTTGTACACGATGGTGTACCCGCAAATGCCGATGGTCAAGACGCGCGTGCTCGACCTCATCAACTTCGACCACGTGCCTGCTGGCCAGAACGCGATGGTGGCCGTGATGAGTTACTCGGGCTACGATATTGAAGATGCCATTGTGCTCAACAAAGCGTCGCTGGACCGCGGATTCGGGCGCTGCATGGTGTTCAAGAAGTACCAGACGATGATCAAGAAGTACTCGAACGGGTCGTACGACCGCATCGTGGGGCCGCCGGATTTCGACAGCTTGGTGTCGTCGTCAAGCAACCTTGGGTTCCGGAACGCCAAGTACGCTTCGCTGGACGCGGACGGCATCAGCCGTGTCGGTGGTATCGTTCAGAACGGTGCGATCATGATCAACAAGGAGCAGCCATCGCAGTTTAACGACTCGGTGGACGGCCGCGACCCGCTCGACGTGACGTACTCGCCGGCTCCGACGACGTACAAGGGGCCAATCCCAGCTTACGTCGACAAGGTGCTGCTGACTTCTTCCGAAGCCAACCACTTCTTGGTCAAGGTGCTTATCCGCCAGACTCGTCGTCCCGAGATCGGCGACAAGTTCAGCAGTCGCCACGGTCAGAAGGGTGTGTGCGGCACGATCCGCAACCAGGAGGACATGCCGTTCAACGACCAAGGCATCTGCCCCGACCTCATCATGAACCCGCACGGTTTCCCGTCGCGCATGACGGTCGGCAAGATGATTGAGCTGATCGCGGGCAAGGCCGGCGTCCTGAATGGCCGCCGCGCGTACGGCACAGCGTTCGGCGAGAAGTACGGCACGGCCGACCACGTGCTCGACTGCTCGCGCGAGCTGGTCGAGAACGGCTTCAACTACGCCGGCAAGGACTACCTGACGTCGGGCATCACGGGCGAGCCCATCCTGTGCTATATTTTTATGGGCCCGATCTATTATCAGAAGCTCAAGCACATGGTCATGGACAAGATGCACGCGCGTGCGCGTGGTCCGCGCGCCGTTCTGACCCGTCAGCCGACGGAGGGTCGTTCGCGCGACGGTGGTCTGCGTCTCGGCGAGATGGAGCGCGACTGTCTGATCGGCTACGGCGCCAGTATGCTGCTGATGGAGCGCCTCATGATTTCCAGCGACGCGTTCAGCGCGGACGTCTGCCAGGGCTGCCGCATGCTCGGCTACGAAGGCTGGTGCCAGTACTGCAAGTCGGAGGAGAAGGTCGTGAGCATCCGCATCCCGTACGCGTGCAAGCTGCTCTTCCAGGAGCTGCAGGCCATGAACATCGTGCCGCGACTGACGCTGAGGGAGTACTAGCGGCATCAAAGTGCGACGCACGAGGAGAGAGAGAGAGATAGGGCGTCGTGCTGCCTGTCGGCGCTGGACGCCACCACCCACCCCAAGTAGACGCCGGCAGTAGCCATAATGGGAAATCCAAGTGCATCCATCCTTTGCAACATCAAACGTGTATTGTACTGGTAGCACACGTGACTGCATGGACTGACGCATCAGTCGCCCCGGCGGCGGCGCCTGCTGGTGTAAAAATGCCCCGTGATATCCTTCCAGTTCTCCACCTCGACTTGCTCCCCACCGGCGTCGCTGCCACCAGCAGCGCGCTCTTCGCTCCCGTCGTTCCCATGCAGCAGGTCGTAGCACCGCGGGTGTGTCGAGTCGTCCAGCTGGAAGTTCTCGCGGAAGTAGGACGAATAGTCGTCGACACCCGCGATGTCGTCGTGCAGCAAGCACTCGATGAGCTCCGCCTGCGCGTACGCCGTCTCGAGCGTCCCGTCCACGCCCGTAGCGGCTTGGACCGCCGTGGCGAGGAAGGCCTGCGACTGCTTTTGGACGTACTGGCGCTCGCTCTGCGCCGCCTCGAAGTCGTCGTTGAAGCCCGACGCGGGCGCCGACAGCGCCAAGTCGGGCGCGGACACGATGCCCGCGACCGGTTCGTCGTCGCCGTTCTTGCTGCTGGCCGTTGGGCACAGCGGGCGGGCGTTCAGACTGGAGAAGGTGATGTCGTCGGGCGACTCCGGTGACTCGGCGTCGGACCCGGACCCGAACGACTCGGCGTCCGACTCGGACGAGCCGTCCATCAGCATGCTGGGCGCCCGAGCCTTCCTTCGCAGGGCGCGCCTTGTCTTTGACGCGTTCTTCTTTCCCGTCGTGGTCGTTGGCGTGGGCGTGGGCGTTGGCGTGATTGTTGGCGTGGTTGTTGATGTTGGCGATGGAGTTGGAGTGGGAGTTGGCGTCGATTGTGAGGTCGGGTCGATCAACAAAGTCGACGATCGAGTACGCACTCGTAGTACTCTCACTGTTTCCAAGGTCCCGACTGGCGTTGCTGGCAGAGTCGATGTTCCAGTTGCCGTCGCAGTTGGTGTTGGCGTCGGCTCCATTGGCGTAGCAGTCGGTTGGAAAGTTGTCGCCGTCGCCGTCGCCGCCGCTGTCTCCGTCGGCGTCGGCGTCGGAGTCGATCCTGTATCCATCGTGGTTGTTGGCGTTGGGGTCGTCTCCGCCGGAGCTGTGGGCATCGGAGAAACCGTACCTGCCGGTTGCTCCGTCGTGTCCGTACCATTCGCGTCGACAGTAGCGGCAGTGAGCTCAGCGGGGGCGACGGTTCCTTGTGCGCCAAGTTGCGGACAGACAAAGCCGTTGGTTTGCAGGTTGCTCATCAGATCGTCGAGCTGGTAGTCGTATGACTGCGCGCCCAGGTCCTTGATGGAGACAAGTTGCCAGTATTCGATCGGCACCGACGTGAAGAAGCGATACAGCGCGCCCTTGCGCTCTGCAGGGACCGCGACAGTGGCTGGCGGGACGTTGTCAGCGCGTTTCCAGCGCTGAGTGACGTTGGACGTGGGCGCGGGGCACGCCTCACCGCTGTACGAGCACTGCTGGTACGCGAACCGCGAGATGTTGTCACTGCTGGCCTTCACGTCGCTGCCCAATTGGCACTCGAGGTAGATTTGGTGCAGCATGTCGACCGTCGCACTGTACAAGTCAAGGTTATCCCAACACACGTGGCGTTAGCGACGATGGCGGCCTCGGATGGAGCTCTCTCAAGGGCTCAGACGTACTGGTGGCTGAGGAACACGGGATCTGCCGGGCCCATGTACGTCGCCAACGTGCTCGACAGCGTGTTGTGAATCGAATCTGTCGTTTGATCGGTATCACAACACCGTTAGGATCATACTCAACGGTGACGACATCGCCAATGCCACTTACTGTGGATGCCGTATTGGATCGCGTTGCTGAACTGGCGAAAGCCGTTCGACTGGCTCAACAATACGGCGAGACCGGCGTAGCCAAAGCCCGACGGGAACATCTGCGAGCTCCAGTCGGAGCGCGGGATGCACTTGGCGCA
>JAADYG010000029.1:0-100468 GCA_023338115.1 Phytopythium boreale
GGGGGTTCCGATATGACGATGACTCAGACCGTTGGCGTGTTCATCTCTGGCCCGGAGGCGCTCAAGCGTTCGACAGATCGAGCGATCGCGGGTCTTGGTGTGAGCGAGTTTGACGTGCATGAAGAGGAGTTTGAGCTGTGAGGACGCGTAAATAGCTGGATGAACATGGTCAACATCGACCTACTATATTCGGGCTCTGTCTGTCGGAGTTTTACCTCGTAGACACCCATGTTTGCAACGAAGGCTCTATCGGTGTGCGGGACAAATCGTGCGTGATTATGTCGTGATTTCGCGAACAAGGTTTCGAGTGATTGGCTGTGCCCACGCGCGTCGATTTTCTGCGCCACAATCCGATGATTCCCAGTTTCACGACCGCATTGCACTTCAACCAACACTCTTCCGATCGGCTGCCTCAGCCAGACATTGATCCAGCACTTCGCGATCTGACAGCTCTGCGAGCCGACCTGTGAGAGCCTTCGCCTCATCGACGAGCGCCTCCAATGCCGACGACACTGCCGATCACTATGGCGGACACCAGCTACTCGACCAGATCACGAGCGTCCAACGTTGCCACTGAGACTAGACCATTGCTCGGCGACGACGAACGAGGAAGCCCCAGGTTGGACCATGCTCAGTTCAGTCTGGCACAGGGCGCGATTCTGATCTGCTTGGGCGTCTTCACGTTCGGTCAGATGACATTCCTCGCGCCGTGGGCGCAACAGCGCTTCGCTGCCAGCGTGAGCTCGTGGTGGGCGGACAGCATGATCAAGTCCCCTGACGATGACTCCGACGATGAGTTCCTGCTAGCCAGTCCCGCTCCGTTCTTCGCGCTGTTCGGCATGGCACCGTTGGCAGTCGCCGTGGTTCTCTACGAAGCGATGGTTCGGGGCAGAATTGCGTCACGGTGGCGTCCAAGCTCCCTTCTCTGGCGCCTGTTGGTTGTTCTCCGTTGCAAACCTCGTGTGTCCCGGTGGACAAGCTGCGTGTCCATCGGTGATTCGCTGTTATTCACGCTGTTCCTCGTCGCGGGTAACATCCTCGTCGTGTGGTACGCAGTCCAGTCGCAGCGTGCACGAGTCGAACGGCATTTTGGTGTCGGCTCTCTTGACAGCGCGCTGGGGATCACCGGGATCGCGTTTGGCTACGGATGTATGTTCAACCTGGGCTTCCTGCTGCTGCCGTCGGCGCGGAACTTTGCGTGGCTCGAGTTCGTGAACGTGTCGTACGCGAACGGCGTCAAATACCACCGATGGCTCGGCTGGGCGGCCTTGATTGCGTTGGTACTGCACGTGCTGCCCTTCTACTGGCTGTGGTATCGGCAAGGGACGTTGCTGGAGCTTACGCTCCCGTGCTTTAGCTGCTCGCTGGAGTACATGTCGCCTGGATATGCGGCATGGATGGTCGTGTTTGGCGAAGTGTCAACACTACTTTTGCTGGTGATCGGCGTCACCTCCCTCCCAAGCATTCGCCGCCGCAACTTCGAAGTGTTTGCCAAGTGCCATCGACTCGCTGGCTTGGCGATCCTGTTCGCAATTCTCCATTGGGCACCCGTCCTCTGGTGGCTATTGCCCGGGCTGGCTCTGGTGTACGTCGGGAGAATCAAATCGATGACAGCAATCCTGAGCGCGCCCCTCTGCATTGAAGAGTGTGCTGTCCTGCCAGGTCGGATCATCAAGATCGTCGCAGTTCGCGAGCGCGGAAGCTGGTTCGAGCTCGGGCAGTTTGTGTACCTCGTCGCGCCAGGCCTGGACAAAGAGCAGATGCATCCCATCACGATCGCGTCGTCGCCTCGATCGAGCGCCTCGCGCTTCACGCTGCTGGTCAAGGAGCTCGGCGATTGGACGCACGACTTGGCGCGATACGTCGAGCACTGTATGCTGTCTTCGCCTCGAGACGCCCCAGACATCAGGCTCGATGGATTCTACGGCTCGTCGCTTGAAATCTACGACCGGTACCCGGTGGTTTGCCTTCTTGGAGGCGGTATTGGCGCGACTCCGTTGTTTGCGATCCTGGAAGATATGCTTGCCGCTCGCTCATCCGAGCAGCCACGGAGGCAGCAGCGTGTCTTCGTGACCTTCGCATTTCGAGAGCTGAGCTTGCTGGAGCATATCCACCACGTGCTGGTGCGGCTAAAGCAGAGTGAACTTCATGGCGCCGCTTTCACGTTCAACCTGAGCTTGACCTGCGAGCCCAGCGACGAAGAGCTCGATCGGATTGTTTCCGCGTTCACTGGCCACGGCAAACCCTTCGAGCTCAGCGGCAATGGAGCGAGTATCCAGGATTTAAGCTCAGGTCACCGACCATTTGCCACGCCACTGCACTCCAGGGTCGCGAGGACGTTGGCTTATGCGGTCATGTTTGTCGCCATGACCGCGCTCGTCTTCTGGCTGGAGGCTGGAGGCGGCTTGGTCGCGCGCTGGACCGGAAGCTCGAACTATTGGCCGCTGCAGCGCGCAATCGAGGTCTTCTCTCTTGGGTTCGTCGCTCGGATTACTGCGATGGCGATTCCCTTGGAGAAGCGAGCGCGTCAAGCGGACGAAACCATGTCGATATCGTCGGTGAGTGCCCCCCACGGGTCTGTTTACGGCGACGGTAACTCGGGTCAAGCCGCAGAGGCGAGTGTGCTGACAGTCCGAAACATGATTGCGATGCACAACGTGCAGTACGGCCGCCCAGACCTGCAGAAGCTCATGAAGGCAGTACGAGACGAAACGCTGAAGCTGCAGGGCCATCACACCGGCGAGCAAGCAGTGTGTGCCGGAGTGTTCATGTCGGGGCCGACAGCAATGAAGCGACAAGCCGAGTGTGCAGTCGCTGAGCTGGGTGTTAGCTACTTTGACGTGCACGAGGAAGAGTTCGAGCTGTAAGAACATCTAAAAGCACGTTTACATCGTGTTTTCACGCAATTATCCTCCGAAGGAGTGTTCACTTCAATGATGTTAACGGCTTGGATTGCCACACCCACGAGTTCGGGTCGTCTCCGGTTTAGACAGCGCATTCGGCAGCAAAGTCATACGTGTAGAGGTAGTAGCTCCAGAGCTTCTCGAGCTCGGAGAGTTCGCAGAACACCTTGCCGCACCCGGGGATCACGGCCACGACCTCCTGGACGAGGATCTGAACGTAGTACTTCTTGTCCAGGATGCTCTGGTACAGGCGGAATTCAATGTTCGTGGCCATCGGAGACAACTTGGACGCGCGGAACTTGCGCGCGTTGATCTGGCCGTCCGTGAACGAAGCCAGCAGCGGCGTCTTGTCGGCGTAACCCAGCAGGACGATGAGGGGCAGCGTCGTCTCGGCGTGAGCGAAGCGGAAGTTGCCCACGACCTGCGTCTCCCCGGTCGTGTAGTTCTTCATGTACCCGAAGATGTCACGGAACAGGACCGACGCGATCTCGTAGTTGATCTTGTACCCGGGGCCGGACTCGTAGAACGTCTCCAGCTCGTCGGCATACTCCATGCGGTTCGCGAACTTCTGGTCCATGACCGAGCACCAGTTCGAGTCGATGTCGTACAGCGAGATGTCGAACCTGATGGTGGTGCAAGAACGTGAGCGACAGCGGGAGCAACGGATTATCCAGCCCAATGTAACCTACGCGCATGCAGCGAACGCCGCTTGCACATCCGTGGTGCTCAGGTCGGCGTCGTCCGGCAGGTTGAGCTGGGTCTTGAGGTACGCGGTGCTCTCGTTCACCTTGGAGGAGACGAGGTAGGCGCTCTGCTCGGCGAACGCGCTCGTGTTGTCCGCAACCTCACTGTTGTACCGGTCGCACTCGTCAAAGAAGCGGAGCAACGGGTCCTGAACAAAGGAGCACGTCAACTCCGGGTAAGCAAGTGACCGGATCGTAACAGGGAAGCGATCCACACAACGTACGTCAGACTTGGAATGCTGGATGTACTCGACGTCGTCGGGGTTGGAGAAGAAGGTGCTCGCGAACCTGGAACGCATGTAATTATGAGGTCTCGCATTAACGTGTTGCCGTACCACCTCGCGTGTGCATGCCGTGCCATTCGCATGATACGTACGCCTTGGCGCTGTCGGCGGTGCGCGACTTGTAGGTATGCTGGAGGATGAACTTGCTCGAGTTGTACGCTGCCGGGATGGCCGCGCCCAGGGCACTGCGCGAGCGCGAGCCATACGCCGCAAGCTCCGCAGCGCCGGCAGCGGACAACTCGCCCTGGAATGACTCATTGTACGGGAGCGAGTAGTTCTGCAGCCAGCCCGGGATGACGCTCGAGTAGTTCGTCTGCAGCTTGTCCAGCACGTCCTGGATCTCGCCCATGTTGCCGTCCGTAGGGTACCTATCGACGCCACAAAATACGGTCCCAGTCAATATTGCTAGGGTTGTACCTCAATCAGAAGGCATGGACGGATAACGGTGCGACATCGTACCGAGTGCCGTGGCGGCTCACTTGCTGCACCTGCAGCAGCTTGAGCTGCAGCGCCTCGACCTCCGCCTCGAGCTTCCAGAAGAGCGCGACCGGGTCGCTGTACGCTGTCGGGCGCTGGTCCCAGTACGCCGTCTTGGTCGCGTACGACGTGGGGCGGATGCCGCTCGCCTCGGACACGGCCAGTGTCACGGCGACGGCCGTAGCAGCGGCGAAACCGAGCGAAACCATGACGCAGGAGCTTGCGGAGCGAGAGGCGGGTGAGACGACGTGAACGCGCGGACGCCAATCGAGAAATGGTACTGAGCAGCAATGTGCAGGCTGGATGGGACGGCAGCATGTTCCCTGGGTTTGCGTCAATGGTGAGCTCGTCGGCTTTCTGTGTCCGCCAGCTGGTGCCGCGTCAAGATTCGTGTGTGCTGGGTCGGGTCAACTATGTCATCTATTTGACTGAAGTTGGTATGTGTTCAGGTTTGATTAAAGCGGGTGATCGAAAGGCATAATACAATCAAGTTGATTGCAGTCGCAATATGAAACACATAAATTAAAGCGTCAACGCATGGTGATTATTGCGCTGAAACGTTCTTGCTATCGAATCTCGCGCGGCGGAATCAGAACGGCCACTCTCACGTCGGTCCGGGTCTTTTGGCGCGTGCCTCGTGCATTTCCGAGCCAAGCAAACGACTGAAGTGTACAGTGCAGCGCAGTGCCATGAGCGGCCGCAAAATCGAGCCTACAGTACATGTAAGGCCTATGCCTCGCTGCCAGCTCGGACGGAAGTATTCCAGCCCACTCGTCGTGGGGGAACAATGGATTGGCGTACGGTGGCCGCATGCGTCGCGCCGGCTTGTGCGGCGCTTGCTCTGTGAGGCCGAGCAGCAAGTCAGGTCAGGGATGGGCGTGGTGCGCTCTGATGAACGATGTATTAACGCAGAGTGTTTAGACCAACCGGACAAAAGGGACTGGCCATTGTAGAAGGGCGAATTCTCGACATCAACACGATGTGCCATTCACTGGAACATGACTTTTACAGTACGTATGACTGTTCGGCACTGTGCCGTTGCGCGCTGAGTGAAATGAGCGAATGGTGCTCTTCAACAAGCTGTATACTACAGCATAAGCTAGTTGAAAGCCAGCCCAAAGTCCAACCGGATCTCTTCACTCTTCGATAAATATCCAGAGGATCGCGCCATCGTGTTTTCGGGGTTACACAAGTGTAACCCCTTGACGGTTCAACACTAGGGCTGTCAACGTTTCCGAAACGTACCACGTTTCGATTTGTACGTTTCCTAAACGTACAACGTTGAAAAACGTACACCAACGTACGATTCATACAACCTGATTTAAGTATAGGATATTCATAAAAACTCTCTTTTTACAAAAAGTAATTACGCTCCGGACAACTAAATTGACCAAAATTTTAAACTTCATGTTTGTATATCATACAAAACGATCATCGCAGACACCAAGTACGTTGGTGTACGTTCAGAAACGTACAACGTACAACGTGAAACAATACGTTGACGTACGTTGACCAACGTTTCTGACGGAAACGTTGACAGCCCTGTTCAACACCACTTTTCACAAAGTTGCAGCAAGAATGTTGGTTCCATGTGAGGTCCCCTGCCGCAACTCAATCTGCTTCCTTTCAGTGGTGAGCGACCGTATGCCGTTCCGGCGACGTAAGTTTGGCCGAAGGGCGCCGCCGCTAGGAAACGAAAGGGAGGGGAGAAAGCCCATACGAAAAGCGACAGGAAGACGAAGATCTCCGCCGACTGCCTCACCACACGCCCCGCGCTGTTCGCGTGATTAGCAGGGGAAGAGAGCGAGAGGACGAGACGATGAGCAGCCACGCGCGCCCGTCGCGCCACGCGCATGGGAAGTGGGAGGGTTTCGACGCGCTTCACGCGGCGCTGCAGGGCCTGGCATCCGCCAAGGGCACGTCCCAGAACCGCATCGGCGCTGTCGCCAAGCTCGCGCTCCAGTACGCCAAGTTCTACAAGCACGTGGTGCATGACGTCGAGGTGTTCCTGTGGAAGGCCGAGCCGGAGCACCGGTTGGCAGGTGGGATGGCTAGGCAGCTTGCTGTCGTGGTTTATATGATGCGAGGGCTAACCAGTGTCTGATGCACGTAACGGAACGCAGGTCTCTACGCTATTGACGCCATTGTTCGCCAGGTGAGCCCGTTGTGCTGTCTTCTTTGGTCGACCGTCTTGGTACAAGCAGGAAGTCATCATGTGCTGACGGTTTGGGCTCATTGTCTGGTAGGGAGGGGCGCGCGCCGATGCGAGAGAGCAGTACGTCAAGCGGTTCGCCATTCGCCTCTCGGACACACTGAATGCGGTCAAGGCCGCGCCCGCCGACTCCCAGGTTGGTGCTGTCATTTTGTCACTGATGGTGCTGAAGAGTGTCTGAATGGATGGTCATTCGCTGTTTGTGTAGAGCAAAGTGCGACAAGTGATTGAGGAGTGGCAACGACGCGGGATCTACTCGACAAGCGCCATCGAGGCGGCCGGCGGCTGTGAGTTTGCCCTGCGTGACGAAGACCCAAGCAGACATGTACGTTGCATCACGCCATGCTCCTTTGTTGGTAGAAGTTGGTGTGGTTCTTTTGCTGACGTTACTTGGATCATGTGCGTGCCCAGGGTCAAGAACGCTACAATCCGACGCACTCAAGCACGACGCCGACGTCGTCGTCCGGGAAGCTGGCCTCGCTGCTGTCAATTATCAAGAAGAAGAAGGAGCAGGAGCACGACCACACATCGACCGTTACCGCGGATCAACGGTACCAACCCGGTCATGGCGATCGCCAGCTTTCGTACGATGCCTACGACCAGCGTGACAACAGTCCACAGGTTGTCTCGCCCTACGGCCAGCAAGGCCGTCACTTCCAGGACCAGGCCAGTGGCGAGCTGCGGGGCCAAAGGGCCACTCAAGGAATCATGGGAGACGCGCCACCATCTCTACTAGGCGCAGGACCGCCGCGAGCCGCACCCAGCGACGATCGTTCAAACGAGTGGAACGACGACTCCGGCCGCTCAGTCAAGAAACAGCGAAGCTCGCGTTGGGGGCCTCCGAAACCTGCCGGAGAGGCTTCCACGGACAACAGACCGCCTCCCATTGTCACGTCTGCTCCAATGAGCTCAACGGATAACCACTCGCGTCCTTCGGGTGACGTTGGTTTTCGCGAGTCGCCGCCGCGCGTCGACTCGCGCGTGTCTCCGTCGTTTCATAACGCACAAGATGTTTTCCGTCCGCCGTCTAGCGATGGCCGAGGACCTGACTCGTACGGGCGCTATGACGGCGCTCCCTCGCAACCACCACGACACAATGGACCTGATGGCTTGGTAAATCACGGATTCAATTCTAGACCTGAGGATAACCGATTCATGCCGGGCAGCGGCCCCAATCCCGCTGGTCCAAGCCCAAGATTTGCGGACAGGCCGAGCCCTCACCAACCGCAGCAGAACACGCAGCTCACCGGTAACCAGCAGCCTGGCGGCTCGGGCGAGATCTGCCGCAAGTTCCTCGCTGGCCGGTGCACCTTCGGAGATCGATGCTGGTACGTTTCCCTGCTGTGTTGCTACGATGAGATTCGCTTGCTTGGTGACCCTCAGGGTGTGCTAACGTGTTGTTCATATGTTTATTTGCACTTGCGATTTGTTTTGCTCTCTCTTGATCCGACTCTGTAGGCACGTTCACGACCCGCAAACGGCTCGCCCGCCCCCGCCGCCCCCGGTTGCGACCGAGGCCAAGCGGAAAACCGTCCTCTGCAAGAACTTCCCGCTCGGGAGGTGCCGCTATGGCGATAAGTGCAGGTACCATAACAAAAACCTATTTATTGACTCTCACGCCGCTTCGCCAGTGCTGTCAGCTTGCTTGGCGGTGTGCCATCCGCTACCGGGATGAGACCACAGACTGATCGGCTCGTGCCTCCACCTCTGCTGTTGTTTTTATATGCTTGCCTTCAGCTTTGCTCACGGCGTTGAAGACCTGGGATCAACGCGTCCGCAAATCCCGCCGCCGACCGGATGGAATGGCTTCAGCGAGTCGCCGAGAGGTCGATGGGATCCTGCGAGTGGCACCCCGCCCGTGGCTGTCGGCAACCCCGCGCCGGGATCGTATCCGGTTCATCCTTCGAGTAGTGCTCCTCCCACCGGTTTCCCCCCTCAGCACCTTCCTAGACAGAATGGAGCAGGCGTGCCGCCTCAAGCTGTATTTAATGAACCTCAAGATGGCCGCGGAACTGCCGGCGCCACGCCAATATCTAATGGTGGTAACATTGGATCTGGCGCTCCTCCGTCGGCTCCACCTCATCCGATGCGCCTGCAAGGCCCCGCTGCCCAGTATGGCGCGGGGGGACCTCCTGGCCTCAAGCCGACGACTTACGCTCAAGGACCGCGTGCTGCCAGCTACACTGGTCCCCCTGCGCCTCCTATTCGGATGGATGCTGGCCGAAGTGGGGTGCCGCAGCACGCATATTTGGCAGCTGAGAAGACGGTGGGGATCGCGGGGGCGAAGCCACATCAAGTCTCCGCAGCGGCCGCGAGGCTAGATGACGACGAAGAGCCTGAAGCGCCTGTGGAAGAATTCACGCTCCAGTACGACGAAGAAGACTAGCGAAGATGTCTCGTGCCAGGCATGTACACAAGCAACTGTGCAAGAGCAGAGCTAGCGTACCGGCAGCCCACGCTCTGGATCGATTGGGCAGAGATCGGGTGAGCACTAGGCCGTTTGTAGTGTCGAGCGGACCGAGTAGGGTCATGTTGCACCCCTCACTTTCGGTAACAGAAGCACCAATTCACACACTTTTTGGCGTTGAGAAGTAGATGTTGTCGTTCATCATCGGTAACCAGATCACAAGTGTTGCATTTGCCCACTCTTGACATCCTCATGACGCTGATGCCCTCGCTCGTCCAGCGCAACTCGTCACGTTGAGACCATCGTGGGTTGATTCTGATTGTCATGAACATGGGTACACTTTTAGACACCGTAGCTCCTCCATTTCAACCAATCAAACTTCATAAAACGAATTAGCCTTGATCAATTGGATAAAATAAAAGCAAACTTCTATTTTTCTCGTTTCTTTCGACTCCAAATCACAAGGAGCAATGTCGGGCGCAGACGTCGAAATGGACGAGCTCGTCCGGGCGGAGGCGGCGCCCGCAGCACCGAACCGTGACGCTACAGCTACTGCTGAAGTAGAGGATAATCCAGTGAGTGAGCGCCGCCGCCCCCACCGCTGGCGGGCGGTCCCTGTCCTGGCCGCGGTGTGCGTGGCGGCGGTGGTGGCGACGCAAATGTGGCGGATGAGCGCTCCCGACGGCGTCGGACTCGAGGCGGCGGCGACGCGATCGGGTCGGCTCAGCGCCGGGATCTTAGCGTTCAAGGACCCCACGCAGTCCTCGTACAAGTTCGCGCACGAGTTTGCGACCAAGACGGCGTACTGGGACCAACGCGCGGAGAGGGAGCGACCGGCGGACCGCGAGCTTTTGAAAGCTCCTGCCGTGCGGCGACCGCGAGTGTTTCGACCCGACTTGCAGCTTGTGCAGACCCAGGTCGTCGCCCGTCACGGCATTCGGTGCGTACTATGACACTGCAGATCTAGCGTAGTCGGGCAAAGGTATTCACGATCTTGTACTACATTTAGGTTCCCAACGAGCGGCAACATCCGGGAGATCCTGGCCTTGCTGGACAAGCTGGAGCCGTACGCTTCAGATCTTCCGGCTTGGATGCAGAACTACAGCCTCCCATACAATATGAGCGTGGAGGGCGAGCTCGCAGAGGCTGGAGTGCGTGAGATGCGCCGCCTGGCTACTCGCAACCTGCGCACCGTGGGCCAGTTGAATCCGGTCACGTACTCCGCCGACAAATTCCAGTTGGCGCACACTACTGTTCGTCGCACGGCCGAATCCGCTGCCGCGTACGCCTCCTACGTCTTGACGAGTCCGCAGCAAGCGGTGCGCTAATGTGTCAGCTGATAAATGTAATTGTCACGTGCAACAGGTTTGCAGGCGCGTACTTCTCAAACCCGCAGGATGTTCACTTCATTGAGTACCCAGACAACAACGTTCGTACTACACATCCTGATGCTATATCTCTCATCTGTGACATCTAATCTAACGCTGCATGCTCGAATCCTGCTTCAGGACACGCTTCTGAGGTTTTACGATCTATGCCCGCGGTACCAACGCGAGGTCAAGAGGAACGACAGCGCGTTGGCTCAAGTATCAGCTTTCAAGAACTCGTCGCTGATGGTCAATGAGGCGGCGAACATGAAGCGCTCCCTTGGCTTGGCAGACGACGAGGTGACACTCGACCCGGAGGATTTATCGGCCATCTACACTGCGTGCGCGTGAGTGCAAGATGTGTTTCGCAGTGATGTGTGCGATTAGTGACAGAGTTTGCTGACGACGTGGCGTGTGCTGCAGATTTGACTATGCGCTGTACAACGTCATGGACAATTGGTGCTCGCTGATGACGCCCTCGTTCGTCGCCACCATGGACTACTTGGACGATCTCCACGAGTTTTATCTGATTGGCGGGGAATACGAGATCAACTACGACATGGCCGCGTTATTGCTACGCGAACTGTTCTCGAACATGCGCGCGGCTGCCTCGGGCAAGTCTGGACTGCAAGGGCTCTTCTTCTTTGCCCACGCGGAGACAACACTCCCGCTGATGACGCTCATGGGACTAAGCGACCGGACGCCGCTTCTGGCTAACTTCTCGGCAGGTGAGATCAAGACGCGATCGTTTCGGACGTCGCGGCTGGCTCCGTTTGCAGCCAACGTTGAGTTTCGTCTGCACCGTCGGGGCGCCAACTCCTCGGTGCACATCGTGCAGGTCCTCGTTAACGGCCAGCAACGGATCATTCCCGGGTGTGATCGAGCCTACTGCCCGCTTGAGTGGCTGGAGAAGCATTGGCGCTTCTACCTGGAGCAGTACGACTTTCACCAGGATTGCGAGTAGCGCGAAGTTCGTGTTGATTCTCGTGGATATCATCATTGTTCGAATGACGTTGAAGCCGTTTGTACACCAATGCGTAGCCTTCGAACGACGCGTGTGAACAGGCGAACGGGCGAGACTTGCCGCTGCCTGGCCCGTTGCTATTTCTAAATGTTCTGAACCGTCGTCGCGACGCCTCCGGGTCACTTTGTCGGCGGGCAAGCGAGGCCTTTGCCACGGAAATTCCCGGCGAGTGCTGTTTGAGCATGCTTGCCTCCCGATAGATCGTGCTTCTACAATGGGTGACGACGTGGACAATCCAGTCACGAAGGGCAGCAGCTCCTTCATGACCCTGAGCATTCGCTTCCAAGAAGTGGTCGGCTTGCTGCGCTTCCCATGTGCGAATCCTGGCCAACAGAGAATGTACATACAGACGACGCTCGAGCCGGGCAATGTTGCAGCGGCGACTCCAGTGTTTACAGATCCCGCGCAGTTCCCTTTAGAGACGGCGCTCAATCTTCCACCATCGCTTTGCTTCGAGAGGGCTTCATCGAGTGAGATCCTGGTTGAGTTGTGGGGTATCCGGGATAAACAGCACGAGCTGGTCGGTTTTTGCTCTACCGCGATTGAGAGCCTCGTTACAGCGAATACTCGCCTCACTCTCGCTCGTCGAAAAGGCAGAGCACCCTTAGCGAGTCTCACGGTCTCGGCAACGGCATCTCCTTGCTCTCGGCTGTCTGCGCTGGAGAGCATTTGCGCGGATGGTGGCATGAGTATTGGCGCGGCGAAGAACGCTGTGCAGTCGGCATTGGTACTGAATTTCATCGTGTTGGCGGCCATCGGCCTTGAGGTAAGTGCCTTGTCACGAACACGATCATATCGCAGTGCTTTGGAGGATTGATGCTTGCGTGTGTCAATTTGGGCAGGAAGACATGGAACCTGTGCTGCTCGCCACCCTTCGATGCTCAGAGGAAATGACTTCGTGCTGGAGCGCCGTCGGGGTGAGTGATGAAGAAGTCACCACCAAGTACCTTTGGAACCACCGGTGGCAATTCACCGTCTCCCAGTCAGGCATTCGCGAGTCGGTACTGGAGCTCAGTGTTTTCAACCAAAACGGAGACGAAGACGCGATGAAGGCATGCGTGGACGTGGCCAATCTCGTTATGAACGATCCACGAGTCTGTGAGTCGTGGATTCCACTCGTTCGAACGAGCGACGCTGAGTCTCCAGCCGTTGAAGGCCCACGTGTTCACATTGCATGGCACTGGGTGCTCAACGAGACGGGCGAAGACGACCAGAGTTGTTGGTATCGCAGTACACAGCAGAAGAGCGAGGCTGATAGCTCCGGTCTCATCGATTCGACACAGGAGCTAAGACCCACAAGCATACCCAAGCTGGCGCTTCCATCTCTAGCCGCGACGATCTCTATCGATGTGCACAGTTTGTGCCGACTGTCGAGTGAGGCGATCAAGTGGATTGATATGTTCGTCGCAGCGTGCAAGCGAGAGTCACAGGAGCTTCAGATACGAGTGCAGCTTGATCTCGGCCGAGATTCCCCTGTGTCCGTGTGTTCAGTGCCGGGGTCAAGCGTTTGCATCGTATTGGATCACTGTCCTCGCCAAGTCTGCGCCATGTTTGGCGATTCTCGCGCCACTGCTCAGCTCCCAATGAAGCCCGAGCTGGCAGCGACAATGTGTGCGGGTGACCATCAGCGCGATCAACATATTTACCAAGCGCTCATCAAGATCCGACCTAAAGCTTCAAAGCTGTGGAGCCTTTCGTCGTCTTCTGCGGTTTGTCCAGTCTTGCGTGGGATCTCTCCGTCAAGGCAACAGGCTGGTTGGAGGTTCGCGCTGCTGGATCACGAAGAAATCGCAGCCGGTGAAGTATCAGCGACTGTTTCGTGTGGAGCGCCAGAGTTGCAGGGCGCTACAGACCGTTCTGTATCACCAACGATACACGACCCGCAACCTCGTCGCGCAGTGTGTCAGCTGCGAGCGCTCGATTCGTCGCGAACTGAAGATGTCGACAAGTTGGTCTGTAACCAGTCTCTCCTGCTCCGATTCTGGACAAACACAACCGGCCGTCGGGGCGCCTGCGTTATCCCTGCGGTATCATGGACCAGGGCAGGCGATGAAGTAGCTTCAGCCTCTTGCGTGCTGCCAGTCTACGACATCGACAGTGAAGTGTTTCACGTCGAGCTTTATCAATCCCACGCCGATCACACGCGTCGATTGCTGGGCGTCGGGGGGATTCACTGCAGTCCATGAGGCTGAACTACCGCCAGCAACCGGAAGACTGGGTGACGCGGTGTTCGAGAAACGCATCTCGCTATGTTCGATCGGAGAACGCAAGAAAGCAGGCGAGATAGCTCAAGCTGTCATCCAGGTAACCTTGATAGCCAGTGATGGCAACTATGCGGTCACGCCGGAAGCGGTGACCTTGGCGAGCGCACCCAGCCTGCGAGGCGTATCATATCCAGTTGACCGATGCGAGGGACACTCCAGTCTAAGTCTGCATCTTGAGCAACTCCAGCTGTTCCAAGGTGCAATTCAGCTTCAAACCGACGCAGCATCGGTCGAATTTCGACTGACTACGCAAAACCGTTGGTCCTCGGCAACGCAGTGGTCTGCTGCAACGACACAGTCAGCAGGACATGCGATAGTGGTCTTCAACGACGACTTTGCGGCCCCGATGCATTGGTCAGCGAAAGATCGCTGCCTCCCATGTCTGCAGATTCGAGTCAAGGTAAGGCGGCGGCAGCAACAGGAACTGGCATCACTCCTTTCAGCACTCCCCAAGCCTGGAGCCACGACACCAACCCGGCCAGCCGCAAACGCACCCATCAAACTTCATGCAAGCGCCGTTCCAATGGCAGGAAAGCGAAGCGAGACGGGTGGTCCAAAAGCTCGCGCCACAACTGCTTTCGAGCAGTTCCAGTTGGATCTGAGCTCTTTCTTCACGCAAACAGGAAACTGGACGCGGCTGTTTATCCCAATCTCAAAGCCGACAAGCTCCGAATTCAGAGCTTTGACGGAGGGAAGGGATCAGCCAGCGGCTGCGTTGCTGCTGCAGGTTCGAGTCGGCGCAGAAGAAGACCAGCGATCGGTTCGAGGTGGCGACTCAGAGCTGCCGTCTCCACAGTCGCAGTCAGGGATAGACGGAGACGTGTGTGTACATCTCCAGCAAGCCTCTGGAAGCTTCTTACAGGTCCGAGATACCGAAACCTCGAGCTTCTTCGTCGCCCTCACATGGATGGGGAAGTCAACAACCACCAGGTGAGCTCGGCAATGCAATCCGATGGTACTCCGTTTTCCTCTATCCGAGCAATGCTGACTCTGCTGCCTCTCTCTTTGTCTACAGTCAGGTCAACCGTGGTGGAGACGGGAGACTCACGTGGAACGAGCACATGGCACTTCCAGTCAAATGTGAAGCTGCGCCGGTACTCCACGTAGGGATATTCAAGAGGACGGACGGCAGTTTGCCCGGTCGTGAGCAGCTCGTGGCGTCTGCGAGCTTCCCAATATTTCATGTTCTGTCGACGAAGCAGCATCTGATGCACTTGGAGCTTCCGCTCACAGCAACACTGACCGACAGTGCGTCAGAGACGCGCGAAAATGGTCTGTCCATCCAAGAGCAGCGCAAGGTCGGCATCCTGTCGATGGACGTCCAGTACATAGAGCACTCAGCAGCGATAGCTACGGCTAACGATCCGATCGAGCTCGTTGTCCACGAGCTGCGAGGATTAGCGTCAGATGCTGCCGCGTCCGCTCTTGTTAGGCTAGAGGTATACGCGCTCAGAGACTCCAGCGCCGATAAACACCAGCGAATTTGGACGGCGAAGCCATTTGCCGTGTACCTGGCCCGCTCGAATGCGACAACGACAGTGAACGAGCCTGTGGACTTGAGTTCCTTCGAGATCCCGGATGGTGGGGCCGCAGTGATCGCAGTGGACCTATCCAACATGAGCGGGGACACTCTTGGCTGCGTTCACATCCCGCTTCACAAAAACTGGAGGAAGCGCCTTCTAGCACCGACAAGCCGTCCCAATTGGTACAGAGTCTTCGCGCCGTCTGAAGGCAACGGCGATGCGTCCAACGATGCCGCTCTTCTCGTGAGTTTCCAACGAGTAGAGGCAGACGTGATGACCCAGTCACGACCAAAGAACGAAGGGGCTTGTTACCTCGGAGTGATACGAGCAGCCGCTTGCCACGAATTTGGTGATAGCGGAGTGAGAGATGCGTCCGTCGAGATATCACGTGATGTGATAAGCCGCCGGACGCGAAGAGCAGCCTGGAGCAGCGCGACACAAGGATGGCAGTGGGAAGACGAGTGGATCTCACTCGACCAAGTCGGCGTGGCGCCAGGAGCTCGATTTCAGTGTGAGCTCGTCATCGAAGGCACGACGGCGACCAGGCGTTTGCGTGGGGAGTTCCTAATGCCAAGCAACGTTTCAGCGGAAGCCGCGCTGTCGCTGACGGAATGGGTTCCGTTGATGAACACTGATGAGGCAAACGCCTCCAGACCGGTTCAGGCCTTCCTGCTGATGCGCATTCTTTATCTTCCACCTGTCGTCGGTACGGTGGAGCTCAGCATTCGCGGCATGCGGTCTCTGAGGCGCGACTGGAGTGAGCTTCAGGTCGAAAACTCGTTTCTGAGCTGCACGTTTCAGAGCAAGACGTTCACGTCACGTCTACTCGAAAGACAACAGGAGCGCACAGAAGAATCGGACGGTAGTCGTAGTGGCGAGAACCACGCCGCCTTGCGGATTCCATTCAGCACTGAAGCGAGCGCTCTGCCGCGAACTCCATTCCTGATACTCCGATGGACGGGACAGTCGAGAATCTTCGGAGAGGTGTGTCTGGGGAGTTGTGCGATTGAGTTGGCCGCATGCCTCCAGGCTCAAACCGCGATGAGCAATGATACGGCGTGGAGCTGGCACGAGATTCATGACCGAATGGACAGGGCCATCGTAACTGCGATCTGCCAAATGAAAGTCGCGTTCCAAGCCTCGCACCAGCAAGGATTCCAGCGGGCAGAAGGGTCCAACGGTGCTCCGTCGTCGCCGCGCGCCTTGATGCGTAAAAATGCTGAGACGCTGGCGATCTGGAAGAAGTTCTTCTACCTCCTCGACAAGGACGGCAACGGCGTGGTCGATCTTGGCGAGTTCACTGACGTGTTTGCCAGTCACTTGGACGGTAATTTTCTGTGCTCGTCTTCTGCTCACCCACCTTGCCACATTAATATGTACCTCTGTGCTATCGTGTTTAGATATGACAGCGACAAGCGACGGCAAGAAACTCTTGGCTCTCCTGTTTGCTTCCAACGACAAACTTCCAGATTCGAATAGCCGAATCCGCACGCTTTTTGTCGCGATGGACGCGGACGGTGACGAGGTAAGGCGTCCACCGCACGCCTATTTTTTCACATGTGTGCCATGCTGCTACCTTGCCTGGAGTTGACGTGTTTGTTTGTGTACTTTGCCTTCTCAAAGCGGATTCAGTGGGACGAGTACCTGGCGTTTCTTCGGCGACGGCAGCTGCAAAGGGAAGCGCGTCAGCCTAGTGGTATCTGTGATGTCCAAGCAAGCGCGCCAGGTATTTGCCCGCCACTACCTGACACCGCTGCGAAGAAGGAGCAACGACGTAAAAATCGGGAAGATCGGCGTACCAGCGCATCATCGGTGCCCAACGCGATCGCGACCTCCGCGACCATGTCTCACAAACGATCAGCTTCGCGAGTCGTATTGCCGACGTTGGGAAAGTCGGAGGTCGAGCTGCACGCTCAAGTAGCGGCGCTAACTGCGACCCTCGAGCTCGAGAAGCAGAAGTACACCAGGCTGCATGATGACTGTCAGGCGCTTCAGCGGTCGTACCAGCAACTGCACCTGAAGCAACAGCAAGACGCGATTCAGGAGCAAGTCCGAGCCAAACGAGTGAGCGAGACAATCGAGCGTCAGGAGGCGCAACTCCGTGCTCGAGAGATCCAGCGCAAGCAGCAGTACGACGCGTCCAGTATCCTGCAGTCCACGCTGCGGTCGCGCCTGGAGCAAAGGCGTTATCACGGCATCAAGATGCTCCGAACCAACGCCGCTACTGCATTGCAGTGCTGGTACCGCCAAGGACGTTCCATCCGTTGTCTGAAGCAATTAAAGGCTGAGGAGGAAACTCGTCTGTCGCAGTGGCGGGCAGCCACAAAGCTCCAACACTTTGTTCGCTACCATCTCCGCCGAAAAGAGCGCCGGCTACTCGTGGAGGCACGTCAGCTGTCAGCCCGAATCGTACAAAAGCACGTGCGCGGAATGCTGGTCCGAGTGGCGTGGGCAACTCAGCGAAGGGCTTGTATCCAGATCCAGTGCTGGGCTCGCCTAGCGCTTGCAAGAATCGTTATCAAACGACTTCGCGGGGCTAATGCTGCCGTGCGGCACTATCTATGCTAGTGGGTATGCAGGCGGCGGTATCGAGTGGTGAAGAGGGGCGTCATGCGGTTGCAGGGATGGTGGAGGCGCGTCCACGCTTGGAGATGTGAGCATTTGGAGCAGCTTGAAGCGGCGATCTGTATGCAGGCCGCTTGGCGCGGAAAGCTCGCACGGATGCAACTCGAGCGTCGAAGAGCCCAGCGTAAGATCTTCTCCGCGCAGTTAAAGGCTATTGCGAACATTCAGGCTGCTTGGAGACGAGCGCAACAGCGTACTCGCCTTCGATTGTCAACTGAGACGTCGATCACACATCCTGTGCTGAGACTTGATGCACGAGAAGCAAGTGGGGCTTTCAATGGCGGTCCTAGTAGCCTGGAGGCTCAACAAGTGGGACATCCGCTCGGCGCCGATTCCGTGTCGACGGAACTACTGCAACAATCAACATCAATCCTCAATCAGACGCTAGCCGATAACAGCGACGCAGTTGATAGATGTGAGAACGCGTCAGCTCGCTCGGTCGGCATTGATGAACACGAATTTATCTCGGATGATCAAGGCGATGAAGCTCTCCCACAAGACGAACCGGCGCCACTTGTCGTCCCCAAGACACCCGCGTCTCGAAGCGAAGACGTCGGTGTGGACAAACTCATCGAGCAGGGGTCGCCACTTCACGACATGTTCATCGACGAGGACGTGAATCTAGTCGTACACGAGTTGACTGCGCTGGTTACGTTCGGTACGCCTCAAACGATCGATGACAAAGCGAACGGAGGTCAGTACTCAAACCATTTGCTGCCGGGCGAGCTCCTCGTTGACCCATTGACACCGGACGAGCCCACCGGTCCACACGAGGGTTGTGCGAGCTCATCAACCGTCCGAGATGACCTAATGGATGTACAAACCAACCGAACGTGTGAGCAGAATAACGAAGATGAAGTTGTAAATTTAGCGCTCCAGCAGCCTGGCAGCGCAACGCCTGCGACAACAACTCGTGTAGAAGACCACCAACCTGATCCAGCACGAGAAATCAGCAAAGCTCGTGAAAGCGACATACCGGACGACTTGATCAGCGTTCAAGCGCTCCGATTCGTGGTGAACGATCTTGTCGAGCGTGTGGTTAAAGTAGCGTCGTCATCACATGGAAGCGCCGGTATGCAAACTGCTTCTGTCGTGGCAAAGTCTACGCTTGACCCCGAGGCTTTCGAGCGAGCCCAGCACATCCAACGATGTCCCACACTCGCGAAAGAAGGTCATCTACAAGAGCAACAAGACACTGGAGAAGAACCTGAGGCTACACAGCATCTGGAATCTCCGCCTAACGTACCAGAGAGAAATGCCGAATCTGCGCAGCTCGACTATGGCGATCTATCTCCGCGGCAAGACGTTGTTGTTAGCATCGAGGTGGACACATCCACGGCGTCAACAACATCAGATGCTGTGAAGATTAGCGCAGGCGTTGAGGATAACAGCGACATAATGTCGTATGCTGCGGCTATTGGCGCGAATGATCCTGTGCCATCGCGTGATGCTGTTAGACCGCACAGCAATGGGGACACAGAGCTCTCGAGTCAGGACAATCTGCTATCCGACAGCGAAGACGAGCGTGAACCTCGAGGCGAGTCAAGCCTGGACTCGAGCGATCTGGTGTGGGATGCAGACGCCATCGCGGCACCGCAACGTGCAGCAAGTGCAGACAGCGGTGCCAGAAGCCGCGACCCAGCGCCAGCCTCTCGCATGGACAGTGAGCGCATCCTGTCGGACCTTCGTCGCTTCGACGGCTCAACGTGATGTGGCTGTGAGCCGCGTCGTCCAACTAATAAAGCGCCATACCAGTACGAAATATGTACTGTAGTGTGTCAATGAGCGAAAGATATGGCGGTGTGGAGTATCTTTGCACCTCAACCAGGTCCACCCATGCGTGTCATGGTGCCAACCAGACGATGTATTCATTGTGGCAGGTCTTAGTCGCTGTGAAATGAGGCCAATTCGGTTCAATTTGCTCCGTTTGGCATGTGGCTGGCGCTTCACGTATCAATTCTCACAGTTCCTTGTTCTCTTGTGTCTTGTCTTTGTAGCCAGTCCAGTCCACCCACCACGAGATAGATCACGTATTGCGTAATCTCCACTGGACGAATGATCGAAATAACACTTTCAGCCAATCGAATCGCCTATCCAGGATCCAATCGTCCCTACGATTGGTTGATATTTGACCGAAAGTCCGTCGTGACCGTTGCCGTCGCACGTAGTACCGTACTTCACATAAAGGCAAATGCACCCCCTCCAAGAGCTACGCACGTATCCGACCCTCCACTGGGATCGGCGCACTTCGCGATTCGCGGCCTTCCGATCGCTTTGAATCCGCCCCGAGCGCTCCCTCGCCTCCCTTTTCTCGCTCTCCACCTCTACTGCTGCCTCTGCTAGCTTGTGGGCTCGCTCCCATTCGCATACCCGACGATGGCGCCCGTGGAACGACACACCGCGCCAGGCGTCAAAGCCGCGACCGAGGCGTCGCCGCTGCTGCCGGTCCCTCAGGACGACAAGAAGGCGGCGGCGTTCTCTCGCTGGCGCGACGACGACGACGACGACGAGGACGCTGCTGCGTCCGGCAAGCGCGGGCGCCGCAAGATGGCCAAGCGGCAGATGCTGTGTCTGCAGTTCAGCCTCATCGTGCTGTTCGCGTGGGACCTGGCGAGCATCCTGGGGGTCGCGTGGATCGCGCTCGGCTCGCGCGCGTTCCTGAGCGCCACGTGGCTGGTCGAGAGCCCGTCGAGCGTGCGCTGGCAGTTCTGGGCGCTGCCCGTGTGGACGACGCTGGCCAAGGGCGTGCTCTTCTCGGTGGCCGCGAGCTTCCCCGACACGCGCGCGTGGACATGGCTTGCGCACGCGCTGTCGCTCGCGTTTGTCGTGTCGCTCGCCATCGACTCGTTCCGCCTCGACGCGTTCTCCGAGCAAGATGAGACGCAGTATTTGCTGCGCGACGCCAACATTGCCAACTCGCTGCCGCTCATCTTCACGGTGCTCGAGGTCGTCAACCTCAACTACCTGCTCGACTCGACGGCGTCTCCTCCCACGCCCGATAATCTGGACGCGCCGATCGCGCCAGCGCCGCCCGCGCAGCAGCAGCGTGGCATCTCGTTCGTCAAGCTCATGTACATCTTGAAGCCGTACTTCTGGCCGCACGGCACGATCAACAAGGTGCGCGCGCTCAGCACGTACATGGTGCTCATCATCTCTAAGCTCTCGAACCTGGCGGCGCCGCTGTACATGGCGCGCGCGACGAACAAGTTGTTGGTCGGCGATGTGTCGGGCGCCGTGACCGACATCGCCGTCTTCTCGGGCCTGACGCTCGTGTCCAAGCTGTTCAAGGAGCTGCAGTCGCTCATCTACCTCAAGGTCAAGCAGACGGCGTACATTGAGCTCGCGACGCTCACGTACGAGCACGTGCAGTCGCTGTCGTACGACTGGCACGTGCAGAAGAAGCTCGGCGACGTGCTGCGCTCCATGGACCGCGGCGTCGAGTCGGCCAACTCGGTCGTGTCGTACGTGTTCCTGTACCTGTTCCCGACGCTCGCCGAGTCGGTCGTGGTCGTCATCATCTTCGCTGTGCACTTCGAGCTCGCGAGTCTGTCGTTTGTGGCGTTCGCGAGCCTCGTCCTGTACGCGTACTTAACCATCAAGATCACGCTGTGGCGCAAGCAGTTCCGCGAGGCGTCGACGCGCCACGACAACGAGTACCACGACAAGGCCACGGACGCGCTCATCAACTACGAGACCATCAAGTACTTTTCCAACGAGCGGTACGAGGTCGAGAGCTACGCCAAGGTCATTGAGAAGTACCAGCGCTACTCCATGTCGGTGCAGGCGTCGCTCAGCGTGCTCAACGGCGCGCAGGCGGTCATTATCCAGCTCACGGTGCTGCTTGCGCTGGCGCTGGCGGCGCCGCACGTGGTGGCCAACAGCGACGGCCGCCAGCTCGACATTGGCGCGTTTGTCGCCATCTCGGTGTACCTGAGCAACTTGTTCCAGCCGCTCTTCTTCCTGGGCGGCATTTACAACATGGTGATCAATGCTGTCGTCGACATGAAGAAGCTAAGCGAGCTGCTTTCGGTCGAGCCGGACGTTGTCGACGTGCCGAACGCTCGAGAGTTGTCGGTGTGTGACCATGCGGCGCGGAACGGCATCCAGATCGACTTTAGCCATGTTTACTTCCACTACCCGTCGCAAACGTCCGGATCGGGCGTCAAGGACCTGACGTTCACCATCCCGAGCGGCACGACGACGGCTCTTGTCGGCGAGACGGGGGCGGGCAAGACGACGATCTCGCGACTCCTCTTCCGCTTCTATGAGTGCACGTCGGGCAAGGTCCTGGTGAACCACCAGGACATCGCCAAGGCGACGCAGCACTCGCTCCGCCGCGCGATTGGCATCGTCCCGCAGGACACGGTGCTGTTCAACGACACGATCCTGAGCAACATCAAGTACGGCAACCTGCACGCCACGTTCGACCAGGTCGTCGACGCGGCCAAGAGCGCGCGCATCTACGACTTCATCATGTCGCTCCCGGAGCAGTGGAACACCAAGGTGGGCGAGCGCGGGCTCAAGCTCTCGGGCGGCGAGAAGCAGCGCGTGGCGATCGCGCGCACGCTGCTCAAGGACCCGCCGTTCGTCATTCTCGACGAAGCCACGTCGGCGCTCGATACGGTCACGGAGCAGGAGATCCAGGCCGCGCTCAAGCGGCTGCAGTCCAACCGCACCATGCTCGTTATTGCCCACCGCCTCTCGACCGTACGTGTCTCCGTTGTTGTTTGCTGCACTGATGCGTTGTCAGGCTAACACCATTCTCGTCGTGTTGTCTGGTCACTTCAGGTGCGAGACGCGCACCAGATCATTGTGCTGCGCAGCGGAGAGATCGCCGAGCGCGGGACCCACGACGAGCTCGTCCAGATGCCTGACGGCATTTACGCGCGCATGTGGAAGGCGCAGCGCAAGTCCGAGGTCTCTGCGAACGGCGAGGAAGCCGCCGCCGTCAATGGCGAGAGTGATGTGTGAACGCATCCAGAGACTCGAGTTAGCATCAAAACAGCCCCTTTCCTGTGAGTTTTGCCTGGTGTGAGTGATCACCATGTCACTCCCTCCTCTGTTTAGATTGGACTCCACAGTCTTTGCATGTCCTCTATTAGCATCTCAAATACAACACGAAAACAACACGGAGCCTTCTTCTTTGTAGACGGCTCCGCCATCTCATCTACGACAAAAGTCAAGTCACTCGTGCTGCGCGCCGTGATCCTCGTGGTCGTCCTGCTCGTGCTCTTCGTCGTGCACAATCTGCGAAAGGTTGGACGAGCTGGAGCTGCGCGTGAGCTGCATTGTCGACGGCAGTCGGAAGATCGGGTAGGACGTCGGCAAGCGGTACTGCTGGTGCTGCGACCAGGACCGCTCCAGCGTCGCCGCCTTGGTCACCGACGGCATCGAGCTGTGTGATGTCGAAGGGTGGTGGTCCGAGCCGATCGCGCTGTTCATCTTGGTGAGCAACGACCGCTCCTGCTGCTGAAGCATCGCGCGCACAAACAGCGTCTTCGTGTCGGGCAGCGCGACCACGTGCTTCTTTAGCAGCATCCCCTTCGGCAGTCCAGGCGTGCGCTGTCCGTGCGGCCCGATGCCTGTACTACTGCCGCCGCCACTGATGGCGCCGCTGCTGCTGCCACTCTTGAACTCGTCCTCCATGTAGAAAATCGTCACGGTTTGCTCGCCCGGCGTCTTGCGGCAGTCCACCATGATGACCTCTTCCGCGAGCAGCTCCCACTCCACGTCGTACTTCTGTCCCGACGCCTTGACGTCCAGAAACAGGATGCGCTTCTTCGTGACGAGCAGGCACTTCTGCTTCAGGTCGACGTGTCCGAGATACCCGTCGGCTCGGTAGCGCCCGCCGCGGATCTTGCGTACAATCTCCTCGCCAAGTGATTCGACATACGAATAGACCTTGAGGCGCTTGGTGCGGAGATCAATATGACGCGGCGGTCGCACTCGCACGAGCAACGCCTTGGTGTTGGGGTCGATCGCGTCGCGAAGAGTGGCTGTGGTCGTGGCCGTGGCCAGCGACAGACCCAGCAACGGCTTGAGCACGAGGCCAAACGCTCCAGCCATGAGCCCGGGGAACACTCCACGCACGCCGTGAGCCTCGACGGAGTGGATGGGCGCGACCACGACTCCGGAGATGCCTTGTGCGACGCCCTGGAAAATGTTTCGCGTCGCCGGGTAGCCCGTGTAGTCGTCCAGCTTGAGGCAGGCCTCTGACAGCCCTAGCGAAAAGGCCGACAGGATGCGCGTGTTGAAGTCTAGAAACGTGTACACGGACGCTCGAACGAGCGAGAGCGTACCGCGCCCCATGCCGAACGCGAACGCTTGCGGACTCTGCACATGCGAAACGAGCAGGTCAGTCGATGCCATTATCATGATGGGAACCTCCTCATTATCGGTACCTGCGTGATGCCATGGGCGGGCTCGTAAATGAAGTCCTGGAAGCCGCCGCGCAGATTGCGCCACGCGATCATGGGGTTGCCCAGCACATCGACACTGCCGAGAATCACGTATGCCTGACGCAGCGCCTCGCTCTGGTAGTGCGACACGAGCCGCGTCGCCAGCGCATCCGGCTGCACGAACGAGTTGTGGATGTGCAGCGCGTTCAGGCTGAAAGGCGCGTTCGCGATCTTGGACAGACTCGTGCCGATTGCGTTCAGAATGAGCCGCAGCGGGCCCACCGGTACGCTCGTCGCATCTCGCGACGAATCGGCGAGCACGCTCGACAGAGAAGCGACGTGACCGTCCACCATCGCGCCTGCGCTCGCTCCGAACGAGAAACTCACCGTCGCCTGCATTAGTCAGCAAAGAAAATCAATCAGAGAGTCAGTCTCAATGTCAATTGCAAGGCAGGTACAGCTCAAGTAGCGCGTACCCGAATGGCGCCGATGCGGAACTCTTCGAAGTACAACTTCTTGTCGACGTTCGCGTTCCGTTTCTGGTGGTGCGTCGAATGCTTGGCGGCGACCGAGTAACGCTGCATGTCCGAGGCCAGACCGCTGGGTTTGCGGCGTGGGCCGGGCTGTTTGCGCACGGACGGAGTGTTTGGCGTTGTTGACGGGCCGGCGGACGTCGTGCCATCTTTGTGGACCGACTCCAGAATCTGTACAGGAACTTCGAGACTCAAATTGTAGTCCAGCAGCAGCGGCTGGTTCCGCGCGTGCCGCGTCAAATCGCCGCCGTGGTCGACACCGACGGCGACGGTAGGCCGCGTCACGTTCTTCTTGCTTCCAGTGCTTCCGTAGGTGTTCCCGTGGTTCACGAGCGGCAGCAGCTCGTACAGAAGCGAGCCGTCGATGCGAACGTGGACCGGGAGCATCGCAGCGCTGAAGTGGCGAATGAAGTCGATCCCAGCGTACTCGTCGTGCTTGACCAGCGTGAGCTGCAGCGCCGGGGAATTCGCAACCTGGCCGTTCATGATGCGCGACCTCGTGTACGGGTTGGAGAATCGAAGCAGCACCGGGTACGGCGTCATCTGCAGCTGGTTGTCAATCTGGAGGTCACCGACTTCGAGGCGGCAAGCAACGATACGCGCGTGGCTCTCGCGCTCCAATCGGGACATGGCCGCACCGGTGTCTTCCGCGTACGCAGCACTCTTTTCCTTGTCTTCGTCGCTCATCAGCAACTCGACGACAATATTTGAGACGCTGAGGTACACCAACTCCTTCGGCACTCCATCCACGACAGAGATGCCAATGCCCTGCAGCTGGATAGTCGCATGTAGCGTCGGCGATGACACGAACCGAGATAGGAAGCCTTCGCGCTCCTCTTGGTCGATCGGGATCTCGCCCTGCCTGGTCAGATTGTTGTCACCTTGTTCACCTCGAAGTCGTGTGTCCGTGAAGCGAAGCACTCGAGTCGGGCCGTCCGCGAGAATCTCAATGCCTAGCGTGCCTGAGAGCGCATCGGGATATTGCTGGATCTTGTCGAGCGTGAACATACCGATGCGCAACGGTCGGCTATTGTCTCCAGCAGCGGATGGAAGCATATCGACCACGAGCAAGCGCTCCTCGGTGGGTTCATCCCAAGCGTAGTCCAAGCTGTGATGCGGCAGCAGGATCTCACTTCTCCGCACTCGGTATTGGTGAATTCGAAGCGTCTCCAGCGAGTAGTTTTCGATCCGATAAGGTGGCGCTGTCGTGCTCTCTTCGCGGAAGGTGGCGCAGATACACGACGAGTCCAGCTTCAGCGTGATGCGCACGAGTTTGTTCTCGCGCGTGGACTCGTGGCGAACGCGAACGACGTACTCGCCAGACTCGACGAGTGGGACGGCTCCACTCCACGTCCACCCAAACTCGGCAATGCGGCAGCGGATGGTGCGCGACTTGGCAAAGCGAAGCGTCCAATGGAAGTCCGCGTACCCATCCGCATCCAGGAGCACAACCGAGTTCATGCCCGGCATGACAGGCGCGTTCTGCAAATGGTCCGACGGTCCTCCTACCTCAATTGCAGACGGAGTAATCACCTTCGCGGACGAGTGGCACACTTGGATCGGGCACCCCATTGAGTTTACCAGCATGAACCGCGGCGTCAGCATGATCACCTTGGTGCGCGAGTACTGTCCTTTGGCTGGCGTGATGGAGTAGCCGATGCTGTACTTGCGGTCGACGCCGTAATCTTCAGCTTCAATCTCGCCAACAGTTCCCGTTTGATCCAGTACGAACGGCTCCGACCACTTGCGCTGCGTTGAATCGCTCGCATCTGCCAGCGAGTTGGCCCCATCATCCGTCACTCGCAGACGCACGCATCCCTTCTCTGATCGATGGTCCGAGTAGCATGCTTGCAGAACTTCCAGCTGTCCCAAGCTCTTTGAGTCGTCGACGGATTTGGGCAGCAAATCAAGCAACCCCTTGACAGGAGGAACGCTCGGGAGAAGGCATGGGTGCCTCCGCTTGCGTTCCACATCTCCATGATCATTGGACCGTCGTCGCCCGTCCCTTGCTTGATCAGCCAGCCGGTTATCCTTTCGCAGAGCATCTTTCGACGACTGTTGCCCGAAAACGTCTGCGTTCACCAAAAGCGGGTTGGGCTCGCGCTTCAAGTACTTGACTCGCCTCATCTCTTTGAGTAGAAGCTCGTCCCGATCGAGCCGCTTCTGCCCCGCTAGCAACCTAAATTCCCACAAGAAACAACGAGAAATCGGTTAGGATGAGGTCTCGCGCGCAGAGAAATGAAAGCCAGGAACGTACATCGTCGAGTGCTCGTGGCCGGTTCGTTCCTCATCAAACTCGTACTCGAGCTTGAGGCCCGTCAGGTTCACGATCCAGTACGGAACGTACAACAGGATCTCGCGGCACTTGCCTTCGCTCATGATGATTTCCACTGTGACGTACAGGAACGCGTCCGTCACCAGGTCCTTCATCTGGATCCGTGACATGACGCTCATCCTTCCGTCTAGGAGCAACGGCTCGCTCCAGTCAAAGCCCTGCATGCGGATGCGAAGCTCCAGAGGCGTTTCACCGTCCGACAAGTGCCAGATGAGAGAGTCCGCGACGTTGATGGTCCCGCGCTCGCGAACGCGTTGCTGTGTGTTCTCCCACCCCATGTTCATCCCTGTCGAGCCGGCACTCTCGTTCTCCACCGCGGGCATCCACTCGCTAGGAGTAGAGAGGCTGAAGTCCAACAGTCCAGCCGTCAGATTGTGCAGAATCAGCGGAGGATGGAACGATAGCGTCCGGTGGTAGAGCGCCCCGCTCGAACTAGAAATGCTTCCCATCATGACGAAAGGCCGAACAGGCCGGTCGCTGAACAGTCGATGAAACTTGATCGAGTGCTGCGACGTCCCACCGTCATCCACAGAGGAATTGCCCTCGTTCGCCGACGACGCTGGTCGATCGAAGACCGGAAGGTAGACCCGCTCCTTGGCGTACGCCTTCGGGAGCAAGCCTCGACTGCTCCCGCCTTCCGTGACATTATAGTCCGGAGGGCGAACGAGAACATAACCTTCACCCAGCGAGACAAGGTGCACCGGGACAGGAACGACCGACGCCGCCTTGACAACCGCCTTCCAGATCGGAATGATGTGTCCCTGGTGACTTCCTGATCTCCACGCCGTCGAGCCACCTCGTCGTTGAGGAGGGACAAACTCGACCTCGAGGTCCGACGCGGTTTTGTTCTCCATCAGCAGAGTCGACCGGACGACGAAGAACTTGCACCCGCGCTCGACCACGACGTCAATGACGACCTCGCACTTGCGCATAATCGTCGACGCGAAATCGGCTTCGTTGTCGACCAGCGCGTACATCCGCGAGTCGACCTGGTCCACAGGGATAGGCGTCTCGCTTTGCCATCGCTTTCGATCGTTGGTCAGCGCATCGCTCGGGTACTCCTCCTCCACGGCAATGAACAGTTCGCGCTCGCGACTGTGAGGACTTTGGCTTCCTTGATTCCCACGCTCATCAAAGTCCCCGAAGCGTAGGGGCTCTTCTCCACCGGGAGAAAGCGATCTTGGCCGATGGGATGCGTTCCAGTACTGCATTGGAAGGCCGGTGTTGTTTCGAATCCAATACGTTGAGTACTCGCGAATCTCACGCGGGTCCCCACCCTCGTTTACGACCCAGCTCCAAGCACGGTTGGCGGCGGTCAAGTTCGCAATGAACGCGTCCGTCAAGTTGAGCTGAAGGGATTCCTTCGAAGTCACCTTCAGCTCCCACGCAGACACTCTCGATGAGCCCTCTGTCACTCCAGCACCGTCGGCATCGACGGACGGCAAGCTGAACTTGCGGGACAAGCTGACACCAACGCTCCACGGCTCAATCAGCGGCTCGGACGCAACTAAACGCAGGTTGTGATACCAAGCTTCAAGGGTGCAATTGGCCGAAACTTCCACCAATGCAGTCGAATCAGCGCGAGCAGCAACGTCAATCGCTTGCGTGCGCACGCCCACGACCGGCGACTCTTGGTCCACGATGTTGTTGATGAAGCGGAATTGCAGACCTCCGAGGTGCATCGATCCTTGCATCCTCATCTGGAGCGCTCGGTCGCTGACCCATTGTTCTACTGCCGCTGCGTCCGCATCCAGCTCATCGTGATCGTGCCTCGAATTCTCCCGAGGAGTGTCTGGAAAGGAATCCCAATCTTCTTGCTCGGACGTGACGGTCGGGCTGGCATCCACCATCTGCCGCAGCCGCTCCTCAGCCTTCACAACGTCGCCCAAGCCCACTGCAATCTTCAGGAGCAACGGCATGTCGCGGTAAGACACGCGAGACACAATCTCGTCCACACGAACACTGGGCGCACACGCCAACCACTCCGCCCACTCCGCCGGAACGTCGCGAAGAAAACCCAACGCTACCGACGACTTCTGGCCCAGTCGCTGATTTGCATCGTTTACCTTCGGCTCAGGAGGTTCGAGGTCACTCTCCGACTTGGAAGCCTCTTGTTGTTTCTGGTAGCATCGGTCGACTTGCAGCGTCGCATCCACGTCGAATTGCTCCACCAGCGTCCACGGGAAGTTCGCGTTCCTAAGAATCGCAGACGCACGCTCAAGCGATCCAAGTGGGGAATCCATTTGCACCTCGACGTTGGCCAGGCTCAAGAACGCGGTGACCAGCCGCTCGGACACAACCGCCGTGTCCGCGTCGTTGCCTGTCACGTTCGACGTATCAACACCGATGTTGATCGTCGTAGACAGCACGCACCCAGCAGCGTCGGCTTTTCGATCCGTCGAGACGACCCACAGCTCCACGTTTGCGAGCTCGATGTCGATCTTCATGGCCGGTCCGTGCCGCTTGGCTGAAGGCTGCTCACCTCCGGCCGTGTGAGTATCGGAAGACGAAGAATCTTGATCGGAGCTCTGAGCTTTTTCGATGATCGTTTCGGGCGGGTTGCTGACAATCCGGCTGTCCCTGGCGCTGGCCGTGCTCAGCATGCGCTGGATAGGAGACATAAACGCAGACTTGACGACGTTCATCTCGTCAATCAATGACTCGGTGAGGCTGTCTATCCTTGAACGGTGCGCGCGAGCTCCGAATCTCGCCTCCGGTTGCATCCCGCGCAGGTCGTCTATCTCGAGAGCAGAGTCGAGGAAGCCAGCCTTCCCGAGTCGGGATGGCTTGTTGGCCATCATCAAATCTTGGTCGCGCTGCAGCTGGATCCACTTCTGGTTCGCTGCCGCGAAGACGTCCAGTGCGAAATGCTCCAATCGCAACGCTGTTCGAGGCAGGAGCATGAATCGGGCCGATGACACCAAGATGTCAAGATGATACTGATCCGCCGCGATGCTTCCTTCATCGTGATCGCTACCCGCGTGAACGACGAAAGTACCCATAACTTGCGGCTGTTCGACCAGGGACTCGGGCGAGTTTAGGTCTGACGCGAGGGCGAACAACGTGGCGTGCTCGACATCTCGCAAGATCGGAGCATCAGGAACGAGGCCGACGAGGTGCGTCAGGTACTCCTGCGGAACATCACAAGCATAAGAGTATCCCAGTCAGCAATGTGTGGCGCGATATGTGGCCAATCGAGCACAAATGGACTTACCGTTTGGTCCGCGACGCGATCGGAGATCGACGCTTCTTTCAAGGAGAAGTCGCACCGGAATGCCGTCCCATCGCTCGCGATGTGGTGACCTCCCACGCCAACAACCAGATGCACCTGAAGCGACGCGAGCGAAACTTGGCCAACTGCGACCTGATCCTCCTGGAACGGCACCATCTCGGGCTTTTGCCACGGGTCGTCGTCGCGAGGGTACTGGCGCCGGTGAGGGGAGCCGAGCTGAATGCCAGTGAAGGTTGATCCGCCGACACTATCCCGAACAGAGCTGTTGTCTTCAGTGTCAAGAACGACTTGCTTCATCCAGGCTTCGAAACTATTGTGGGCATCCGAGCTCGAGAGCATGAGGATCTTGATCTCGTCTAAGGAGCACCGCAGGGACCACACCCCGGCGGCAAGAGGTGACTTCACGCCATCAGGATGCGACGCTTCCGCGGCCTCATCACGCCGCTGCGGGTCGGCGCCAAGCTCTCTTTCCAGCTGCTGCTTGACATCGGCGGCGACCTCTTGAACCGGGAGAACCGATCCATAGTATACGTCGAGCAGCTTGCACACGTTGGCGTCACTGAGATTCAGGCATACCGGCGAGATCGATACACCCAACTCAGAGGTCTTCTGAGTTCCGGCAGGTTGCTTGGGTCCGACCGGCATGGCCATCTGAACGTCAAACCCCAATGGCTCGAGGATCAGCGAGCGATGGGGCAATGACGATACCTTGAGATCACTAACACGCAGTCCGACGTTCAGCACACGACCCTCCGATCCGGGGAGTGCTTCCTGGTTCACCTTCGCCGATAATATACCGAAATCCACCTCGACGCCATCGCTGTTGTCTTGCTTCGCCAGACTATCAGACGGACTGAAGCAAAATGAGGGAAACACGATGCAAGGATGCATCAGTGTCAACTCAAAATCGGCGTGGTCGAGGATGCTTGATAGCGGGCTTTTTGCCTCGTCACCAGCTGGGCTATCACGAGCCTGCTTCTCATCACGCAGCTCGCTCGCACTCGGCTCAGGAGACTGAATTCGCTTTGGTACCATTCTCACGTTTCCGATAGCTCGGTTTGAAGGGTCTACTGCGTCGAAGAAGGGCGTGGATAGTTCCGGTTGAAGGTCGAGCCCGTTTAGCGCTGGTGAAGAGAACATCAAGTCGTCTGCTGACGACATCGACTCTGCTCTCCCGCGCGTCACCTCCACGTCTGGTACCGCGGTTCGCGAGCGAAAGTGCGCACGCAATGGCCCATCTAGCACAAATGCTGCCACGCTCTCAACAAATTCCGGGCTAAAAGCGAGGCGAGCAGGTTGAATCGAAACATTCAGCTTCGACCTCTCCGCGGCGACTTGCTCTTCGCTCGATTGTTGGGCTTCGGCTAACAAATCGTTTCGGGCGATCGAGCACTCGAATGACACCAATTTCGTCGGTTCATCCGGCGCGCGCCCACCCTTTAAGACCTCGTGATGTCCAAAGATCTCTTTGAAGGTCGACGGCACGGCTGCCGTGTCGCGACTCCGCCCGTACCCATTTGCTTCTCCGTCTTCCTCTCTCCTCCTCGTCGCGAGGTCAAAGACCTTGACGTTGCCAAGCGAGCCGGTCAAGTTCACGCCACTTTGTCCGGCTAAGCTCAGTTGACATTCCGACCGCAGAATCGCAACAGATGTGATAGGATCACCCCGGTCCGAGAAGCACACGGACACGGAGTGGACGCGAGCGCTGACTTTCAGTGCCGGCGGTGCTGGCACGGCATCCCGCGCCTGTTTGACTGAATTGTCGTGGGTCTTCTCGTACAGGTCTTGACGAGCACGCTCAAGGTCAGCCCGCACCGATTCAGTCAAATTGACCGGAAGCTTGTACTCGTCCTTGATCGCAGGCGTGAGCTCGAGCGGTGGGAGGATGTCATCCAGGGCTGCCTCCACGGCCGAATAGCCTCTCGTAGTAGCTGGGACAAGGGCTACTTGGGTGGAAGCATCTTCAAACAACTCGATCAACGAGCAGACGTACGACTGGTCAAAGAGAAGCTGGATCGAGCCGAGTTGAACATCCAAGTCCCTCAAGATCTCCCGTCCGGTTTGCTGGTCACTCACCGAGCTGTACGCAAGCTCCAGCAACTGCTCAGGCGCAAAATTAGCGCGGCCGTATCCACCAGATTGCGAATTCCGGTCCGCGCGCTGAATAGAGATCACTCGCTCTCTCTGTTTCCGCGGCCGAGCTCGCATACTGCCATAGCTTGGGAACTTCGCGCCGCGTCGAAGGGGTTCCGTCATTGAAAACGGCGCTGCGATGGTGGGGCAAGAAAAGAGCAAGTACTGCGCTGTTCGCCCGGTTTCGTCGATGTTGTCCTCCACTTCGAGAGAAAGCAAGCTCATGCTCAGTTGCGTCGACAGTGTCTTCTGACCCACTCGCGCGCGGAAGCCCTGCAGCTTGATCAAAATGGTGCCGCTTTCGCCATTGTCCTCGTCTGGAGCGTTCGTCTGCCCGTCGTACCCATAGTAAGCATACGGCACAAACGAAGAGGAGCGCGGCTTTCTCAGCTTGATCGACACGAGCGGAACTGTAATCGTGCACACGAAGAGCCGGCGATCAAGTAGCTCCGCAGACGCTGACGAAGTGTAGGCGCGTGTCTTTCTTCGCAACTCCGTACTAGGCCGCATCCGAGAACTTGGCACTTCTGGATTCAACAGCGGCCCAGAGTCGGATAGGTCGGACAGTAGTAAACCACCATCACGTTCCACATTTTCCGCCGCTGCCGCCGCCACTGCAGCTGCGTTCCAGTCGACGTTCCCACTTGTAATGCTGAACCACGTGTCATCACTCTCAACACTGGACTCGCCATCGGAGACGCTAGCGTTCTCTTGGTCCACGGCGGGTGCGCTCCGTTGTGAAACGCTCAAATCGCCGTCGTCCAACATAAACTTCCGTAGCGATGTTGATGTCAGCGCGCTAAAAGTGCCACCAAGCGCATTGAGCGGCGGCTCATCTTGCTCCCGCGGAAGGCTTCCATACCGTTCGCCTGGCACCAGTTCGCTTTGTGCCGACTCCACACCGGATGTTGCTGCTGCCACACTGAAGCGGTCCAGCAACGAAACGAGCTGGTAGTACTTGTCGACCGACATGTTGAATGTCAGCGCTGGCAGGTCGGCGTGGACAAATAGACGCGTCAGCGTCGCATCCAATGGCAGAATCGACGTGCGAACGGTGACGTTGATACTGAACCGCTCAACCAACTCGTGCTCGTGCTCCTGGTCGTAGATGTCGTGATAATATGGAGGGAGCGAAACCGACGGGTATGCCATACCCGAGTTGAAGCTTCCCCCGCTGGTAGCGCGACTTGTCTTTCCGTACGGGACGAGCAGAACATGGACATTGGTGATCGAGAGGCTGAACTTGTCGTAGAACTCCTCCTTCCAGCGGATCGCGCCTTCTCCTCTGTCCGCTTCGTCGTACAGCTGCTTCACAAATGACGTGCTGGATGACAGAGTTGGGGAGTTTGGAGTCATCAGGGCAAGCGACGATATGCCAGACCGTCCCAGCGAAGCTGTGCTTGGCGGGTTGAAGTTCATGGTCTCACTGTCCAGTTGGCTGAGTCGGTCCGTCCGGAAACTAATGTGGCCCAAGTCGATCACCAAGCGCGAGCAATTGTAATCCGTATCGCTCTCTGGGATGATAATCACCGGCGCTTGGATTCGAAGGTCAACCGACACGGCGACGCGATTTGCCATCACATAGTTGAGCTTCGCCTCCGTGCGAGCCTTCAAGTTCACGATGTCATTGAACGAGGCGACCTCCAGTTCCGCCCACAGCCCCAATTCCTTCGGGGTATCGAGGAAGCTCGACAGTCGGCCCCAACACCGCGCCGTCGGAGACAGCACGATCTCGAGAGGCTCCATGTGCACGAACAACGCCGCATCCGCGTTCGAGTTGGCTGGGTTTGTTTCGAAGCTCATCAGGAACACAACGCCCGACAGTTTGTTGACGCTGGTTTCGTCGTTATCCGCGCCTGGGCGAATTGTCTGCTTCCGGCTAAGCAGTCGCGAGAAGGACGAGCTCTCCGCACTCTCATCGAACGCCTCGATCGACTGCAGTGACACATCGAACACCATGGTGTCATCCCTCGCCACGCCCGCGATATGAAGCTGCGAAAAAGTGCCAAGCAAGAAATCTGTCGGAGAATACTTGCGGCCGTAGCTTGAATCGTCACGCTGCAGCGTCCGCTTGGTTTCTGGATCACTCGCCAGCGTAACGGAGCCGCGCTGCAAGCTCACCGTCACACGAAAGAGCTCGTTGGCCTCTCCTTGCGAATTCTCGTCACTGAGCTCTGACGGATCGTCCTTCGCCCCGTTGTTCTTCTGGTGCAGTCGCTTTTTCGAGCGCTTGGAAGGCTCGTACTCCAGGATTTTAAACAGTTCACGAAGCTCGACATCAGGAAGCACTCGCCGGGGAGCGTCATCTTCTTCAGTCGCCAACGGAGATGCAGCCAGCTTTGAAGTCCACCCAAACATCCACGCTCCCCACGTTCGGTACTTTTCTTCTGTCGGACCGCTTGACCCGGTCAACTCTGTGTCAACAGATTCGGTGTCCGAGAACGATGGCGGGTGCAGCGGCGGTACAAGAGCTGAGCGAGGTCGTCCCACGCGCACCAATTTCGCAACTTCCAAATCGGCCAAGTAGCGGAAGAAGAGGATGTCCTCCACGGGTCGGCGCTTCTCGATGTCTTGCAACGCGATCTCTATCTCGGCCATGCGGTATGAAGACATCACCGATCCCGTTTCAGAGTTCGGAGAGAAGAGCTGCTCGCCGCTCGTGCTCAACCCATCGTCGTCTTTCTCGCCGAATTCGTCTTCCGTGTCCGAGAAGACGCCAGGGTCACGATCTTGATCCAGATTGCACTTCGCTTTCTGGATCCACAGCGCCACGTACTTCTTGCGATCTTGCCGACGTTCCTTCATGTACGACCACGACCATCGGCGCTGCTTGTCCCTCACGTCACTGACGACCGCGTGTATGGCGTAGTGCCACCATTCGCCAGGCTTCGCATCAAACACCGGCGATCGGGGCCGGAACTTGCGATATTGCTGGTACTTCGCGTAGTGCTCGGGAGCTTGCAGCGTCGACACCAAGTACAGCAGATCGCAGTACTGCGACTCCTCCAGTCGGAATGCGACTTCTGGGATGCTCACATCCACTTCAATCTTGGGCATGCCCGAGTCCGAGACGTCGCGATTCACGATCAAGCGCGCGCTGGCGTCGATTGGCTTGAGCAGAAAGTGGTGCTGCTGATGCGGGGGGTACAGCTGTAGGTGCTGGAAGTGCCGGTCGTCAAAGCGTTTTGGGATCGACCGGCTGAATGCGCTCGAGAACTCGCTCAATGAGCACGTTGCGAAGTCAATCTTGTGGTCGCGAATAACCTCGCAGTCTGGGTTCAGGTACACGCTCAGGTGATTCAGCTCCACGATCTTGAAGATGCGCGGCTCGTTGCTCACCGACGTATCGACATATGACGGCTGCCAGTTGGAGTTCGTCGACTACAAGCACGCATCACCGCAGCAGTGTCAATGACCGAATGTTAGTTGCTAGTAGCACCTACATGACAATGGCGATGCGAGGACTGTACCTGAACGTGGACAGACTCGATTGCCACGCCGACCGCAAACGGGTGGTCGCCAGTGTGATGGTCTTCGATGCGCACGTGGATCCGTCGAATGTGAAGCTGCAACGTTAACATACGCAACGCCACTTAGGCTCAGCGGGCGGGGATCAAGGCGCACAATCGGACCACTCACCTCCACATTATCGATGATCTTGTTGATCAGGCGCGCGGCAAATCCGTTCTCCGAGCTGTCGGCCGCTTCTTCCTCCTGCTGATGCTCCTTGGCCTGCGCGTACAGGCTCTCCAGGATCTTCTTCTTGATGGTGAACTCGTTCATCTCCACCATGACGGCCTCAATATCCGCCTCCGTCTCCACCATTAGGTACACGTCGTCGACGATGGCGACGACCGAGTCCGACTGCAGGCGGTTCCACGGGATCTTGAGCTCGATGGACCCGCACATGCCGCGCACGAGCCGCAGCGCTGGGTGGTCCAGCACGTCCGGCTTGACCTCGAGCTCGTGCAGCACCACGTTGCCGGACCAGACGGCCACATTGATCTTGTCGCTCGAGAAGCACTTGGCGTCCACGTAGTTGCCCAGCGCGTTCGTCAGCAGCCGCGTCACGAGCGTCTCGAACATGGCGACGCCACGCGCACCGGCGGCCTCTCAGAGCGCGCGCCGAGGTCGCGTCGGTCGGGCGGTCGAAAGTGTCGGCCTTTCTCCGACGCTGGGTGTGGTGATGATGTTGGTTGTTGGGTTTCCCGCTGCTCGCCCCACGCCTTGAGACGCAATGACCGAGAATAAGACTATCATACACATTAAATACGGATCTAAAGTTGAAGTAATGTAAGACACACTAAATTAGGGAAACCACTGGACTTCAAGAACGAGGTTTTGAGGTTTTACGATCACGCCCGACCGGGGAGGGAGCGGCGCAAACGCTCTGTTGTCGTCGGTCTGTACCTCTTCGAGGGGGGAAGAAGAACGAGCAGCGGCGTAAAGGCCAACCTCTAGCTCCAATAAAGGCGTCTCCCAGGTCGATCGCGGGCGCTCTGCTGTGCGTTTCTGTCGCCGTTAGAAGGCACACACGTGGGCCTAGCATCCGCGTCACTTGACGGCGCGAGTGGGTTGAAAACGGCCGAAGATCGGCAAGAGGTACCGTGGCGGATCTTTGGGGGGTTAGCCTCCACGCTCAGCGTGTTTTTACAATTTGCCGTCCAACTGATCCACGTGTGGCTCATCGGGTCGTACAACAGGCAAACCCGACGGCAAGCGCAGTGCGAGAGGGCGTAGATGGACAGTGTTGACAGCGCGCTGCGGTACCTGCAGCGCCAGTTTGCGAGCGTCGCGCATGAGGAATCGCAGTGGAACGAGGAGCGCATGCAGCTCCAGCAGCGCGTGCGCGAGCTGGAGAACGAGCGCAGCATCCAGGAAGAGGCCTATAAGGACGCGTTGCTGCGGGTGAAGATGCTCGAGTTTGCGCTTCGACAGGTGGGGCCCGCTGTCATGAGGTGGAAGAGGCGCCGTGCTTGGACACTTACACTTGGTGGTGCCACCTCTGTGTTTGGTTGATCAGGAACGCGGTCGGTACCTGGTCTCCCCTGCTCCAGTCAGCTCGGCCAGCTCGAGTAATCTCCCACCGTCGAAGCCCAGAACGGAAAGCGCTGAGGTCTCTCGAAGCATTACCGTCTCGCGGTCGATGGAGCGGTCGAAGTCGGCACGGTCTGCACACTCTCCGTCGCCCTCACCGGGCTCGAGCCCCAAGTCGATTCATATTTATCGAGCCGACAGCACCAACTCCGTGAAGCCCAGCGCGGCAAAGAGCGGATCTACCAAGGGTCCGCTCGCGAAGGGGACGGAGATCAGCCGCCCTCGCATCCCATCCAGATCCGCGTCCGCACACGAGGACACGAGCGACTCTGCCAAGCCGCCACCCAAGCTTGTGACCATTCCAATCGCTCCTAAAGGAGCCTACCGACCTCACAAACTCAAGCTCAAGCTCTCGGGTCACATGGTGCGTAGGTTGTCGTTGTCACTGCTTCCAATGTGTTCGCTGGTGGGTGTTAATCTCTCGTCTTGTTATGCCTCGAACAGGACGGCGTCCGATCGCTTGCATTCCATCCTACCGAACCAATTTTGGTGTCAGGAAGCGAGGACTGCACTGTCCGAGTGTGGAACTTGTCGAGCGTGTCAAATGGCCCGCCATCGCAGCGGTAAGCATCGTTGGAGTGAAAGAGCTCGCATATGGAATACTTGTCTAACGTGTGCTGCGGTGGCTTACCTTCAACAGGGCGACAGAGATGGACGCAATGTTGACTGTTCGGACACATTTCGATAGCGTGTTGGCGGTGGCGGTGATCAGCTCAGAGAACTCGCCAAACACGACGGCGGGTAACGTTGGATCCTTTGCGACTGCGGGCCGCGACGGATCGATCTGTCTGTTCAAGTTGCCAGCGGTCGAGAGCGAAAAGAGCAGCGACCCGTTTACGTATGAAGACTATCAAGGGCTGAAGTCGCATACGATCAAGCGCGCGCACGAAGACGCCGTGTGGGACCTTCACGCGCATCCGCTGTCCAACGTGCTGTTCTCATCGGGATCCGACGGCGTCGTCCGGACCTGGGGCGTGTCTTCAGGTACAAGAACGCTGTTTGCGTACGATTACCATTCCGAGTGGACCGACTCATATGGCTGTCTTGTCGTGCAGAACTGTCGCTGAAGAGTGAGCTGCGTTGCCCCACCAAGGCAAGCCCCAAAGCGACTGGTATGTTTTGCTTTATAGGCATGGCTGATTACGCGAAGCGTTGGGAGAACGGGCCGAACTGAATGATAGGTGAACGTGCTCAACTGCTTACCCAGGTCACAACTTCCGGGGCTCCTTGATTCCCACATCCGCGTACACCATGCTGACGGATGCGAAGACGTGTGTCGTCGGCTACACAAATGGAGCCTTGGCCCAGTTCGATTTCCACGGCGAACAGCTCATTCACGTCGCAAAAGCGATCGATGTGGACCCTGTGGGGAGAGACGGACAAGTCAACCAGGTGCGGAGGAGCTCGTCATATCTTTTGGTCGTTGCTTGCGCGGGCTAATGTCGTTGGGTTCCTTTGTGACTGCTAGGTTGTTGTCCACCCCACGATGCCGATTGCCATCGCTGCTCACAACGACCGCAAGATCCGGATGTACGACATGCGGGCAGGTAACGTGTCGATCGATGGCTTCACCGCCCTCGAAGCACGAACCACCGACATTAACCATAGTTCACATACGTTTACTGACTGCACAGGAGAATGCATCGGCTCACTCACTGCTCACCAAGACTCCGTGGCGACGCTGTCGATCGATTCGTCGGGTTTGTACCTCGCTTCCGGAGGTAAAAGCCAAAACGAGTCTTGCTATGCGGCTGCTGTGGCTGTCATTGGTGGCCCACGTTGCTGATTCGATGTGGTGTTGTGCCATTCCTAGGCCACGATGGTTCGCTTCGCGTCTGGTCGGTGTCGGAGCGCCACTGCGTCTTTGAGCAATCAGTTCGTTCGGCTTGCTTGGTTATTATGCAGGGTTTGGAGTCGTGCTGATAACGTTGCCTCTGTCTCACGATGGCAGGCGCATCGGCCGAAGATGGGAGAAGCCGTTCACTCCGTCACGTATCACCAGTCGCGGAACTTCATCGCTACAGGCGGCGCGGACGGCACGATAAAGATATTCCAGTGAGCTTTGGGGCGACGATAGATGGGTATGGATGTGGGCCTGGCGTAGACACTGAAGTTGGGGACAGCATTCAGGACTCGTGAACATGAAAGACCGCTGATCTACTGTACTGCACCCGAAACTCTCAACTTGTAAGGCCGCGTGTGATGATTCACAATGCAAATGGAAAGCAAGAAGCACAAAGAGGTTCCGTTTACGACTCGGAACGGCGGCCTAGCCCCACAAGAGGGGCAGCCAGCGCGTTCCTCGCTGCATTTGGGTTATGATGATGGCAAAGAGCTGATCGATAAGGCCGACGCGAGTCTCGGAAGCGATCATTTAGATCACGCCAATGCGGTTGGCGACGTCGAGGGCATCGTGATCCGGGGCCAGGCGCACGTACGCCTTCTTCTGGCCATCGGGTCTGCATGACAACACACAACATCAGCAAAAGGTGAGAAAACTCGCTCCCAGTATGTGATCTCCATTAGGAGGCCTCCCCTCCATGTCAACGGGTGACGATGCACGAGCAAGGAGGGGATGACGGAGGAGATCCCCACCGATACCGCACTTCCCTATCAGGACTACGGCTGATCGGTCGCGGGGGTCTCCTGGTCCGTCGCGTACGATTCTGAAAGCTCGACACGAAGTGGTGTACCTGATAAGGGTGTTGACCTTCTGGACCTTGATGTCGTACAGCTGCTGCACGGCGTCCTTGATCTGGCGCTTGTTGGAGATCAGGTCGACGAGGAAGACGAGCGTGTTGTTGTCCTCGATCTTCTTCATGGCCGACTCGGTCGTGAGCGGCGCCTTGATGATGCGGTACTTGTCGAGCTTGTTGCGCGACGGCAGCGCCTTGCGCGAGTAGCGCGGGGCGCGCGCCAGCTTGAGCGTCTTGGGCTTGTAGAAGTGCACCTTGGTGCGGACCTTCACGGCCTTGCCGTGCGCGCCCTTGAGCATCTTCTTGCTCACCTTGTTGGCCGTCTTGCCGGCGGCGGTCTTAGCGGTGCTCGGGGCCATCGTTTCGCTCTTTTGCAGATTGAAAATGCCGAGCGATCGGCGTCAAATAACCTGCGGGAGCTCCCCGACTGCGCGATGAACGGTTGGTGGTCCGGACCTCCCTCTAATTTCAACCAATCACAGACTTGTAGAAGTATTTTAGCCAGTCATATCTGAATGTATACTTTAGAAAGAGAGGACACTTCTTTTGTGCTCGAACAAGTTGACGGAATGATCCAGCCGGCATGTGCGTAAGCTATTTTCTGAATGTTCGGAGCCGTTCGCGAAATGCGCACCGGTTATCAATAGGAATTCCCCATAGTAAAGCGGGGACGATGGCGTCGTGGCGGCGCTCTTGCGTGGCGCTTTTCGCGGCGGCGGTGGCGCTCTCAGGGGCGAGAAGCGCGCCGATGCGTGGCGCTTTAGGTGCTGGCGAGGATGGCGATACTGTGGCGGGTGACGTGAAGCGCATCCTGCACTTCTCGGACGTTCACATGAACATTTCCCGCGACAGCAGCGGCGACCGCGAGCCGGACGTGGCCTACGAATTCGACGCGACGCCGGCGCTGCTGCGCTCCGCGCTGTCGTACGCCAGGCAGGTGCTGCCCGACCCGGACATCTTCCTGTACACGGGCGACAGCGCGGCGCACTTTGCGACGGACCCGAACCTGGCGGCACACGCGATGAAGACGACTGCGGAGATCATTGAGTCGTACTTCCCGTCGACCACGAGACCAGGGAGACTGCATGTCTCGAGCATCGTCGGCAACGCGGACACGTGTGAGTATTCCTGATCGCTGTTGTTGTGATGAAACCTAGCTGGCTGGGTATTGACGAACTCGACGTCATACGTTGTTGAAATGGCAGCGCCAGGATACACGATGGGCATGACGGACCCCGAGTGGGAAGCGAACCCGTCGCTCACGAGGTTCACCGACGTCTGGCCGAGTGCCGAGCTGTCCGCGGCGGACCGGGAAGTGCTCTCGCGAAGAGGATACCTGGCGTATGAGCTTGACGAGAGGCTCGTCGTGCTCTCCTTGAATACGCTGCCATACTCTGTAAGTGTTGCTGGTGCGTTTTGTACGTCGCAAGTCTTCCGACGTCTTACGTGCTGGTTTATGTTGCTTCAACGGAGCAGCCCCGAGTGACAAAGTCTGCAATTGCGGATCGCGACCCGTTTGGACAGCTCCAGTGGCTGAACGAGACGCTGCACGACCTCCAACGCAATGGAAAAGTCGCGTACATTGTCGGTCACATCCCGCCGATCATCGCGCCGCACACAGACCAGCCCGTTTGGCACCCAGAGTACATTGAAACCTACAGGCAGGTTGTGGCCGAGAACGCGCTGACCGTCAAGGCGCAGATCTTCGGGCACATCCACAGCGTCGAGTTCCGCGTGGGCTCACTCTCTCAAGTTCACGGCGAGAAGCATTTGCTGCGGACTGCAAATGGGGATGAGTCCTTGACGGAGTTGCCGCCGGTGTTCACAGGCGCGGCGATCTCTCCTCTGTTCGGCAACAACCCGGGGTTTATCGCCTGGGAGGTGGATCCGTCGACGTACGACCTGCTCGACTTTGTCGTGTATGGCACCAACGTGTCCGCTTCAGCCGACGATCTGGAGTGGAAACCGCTCTACCGAGCATCTGAGTACGTTTTCGCGTTGCGTGCTCGCCGTGTGGACGTACCCATCAACTGACACTCAATTGCGCTTGTAGGGCCTACGGAGTGAGATCTCTAGCCGCAACCGAGCTCAAGGACTTCGCAGACAGGGCTCAAGCGGACGCGGGCCTGCTGGAGCGATACTACTTCTTCTCGAGAGCGCTCTCCTACCGGCAATCTCCATGCGCAAGTGACTCGGTTTGCCTCTCGCGATGGCAGTGCTCGATGAAGTGGCTGTCTCGATCCGACGAGTACCTCGCGTGCATGGCGCGCGAGCAATCAACGGCAGCTGCGACGGCCCAGGCAGTGGCAGCGTCAACGTTGCCATGGCGCCGGCCGTACGCCAAGGTCGTCGACATGAACGAACTCGCCGAGTGCGTCGCGGCGCTTTGGGTCCTCGGCGGTCTACTGCTGCTCCGCGTCATCCTGAGGCGGAGAGAGAAGCGCATCAAAGCAGATTTGTCCAGCGACGCATGCCCGATGTAGCTGACGCGAAGGAGACCAAGCCCCGTGTAGATCCGAGAATGACCGGCATGGTGGTCTGTATTATTGTAGCTCTGCTACTGTACCTGCTCGGGATTCCTATTTACTCAATGCAACACAAACCGTTGCTCTTCACGGTGATGCTCGACGGAAACGAGGACTCATCCGTTGACCCTGTTCATTCCTCAGACTCGAAATGATCTCGCTGCAACGTTGGTGCGGTCCAGCAAATCAGCAAGAGCACAGGCCCGAGGAAGAATCTCGGTGCGATGTGCATGATCGGGTCGCCCCCGTCTCTTGGACTGCCACTCGAATCTTGACAACGGAATGCGTGACTGCTTTCTGACTCGTAGGTGACTGCTTCTCGCTCCAAGCGGACACTCAACGGTCTCAATTGCTGCAAGTGCAGTGCATTGGTTGGGCCACGTCGCCTTCGGTACTGTTGTACACGTTGTTGCCGAGTCCATCCACGTCGAGTACAGTAATCCGGAGGATCCGGAGGAACTGCATGCTCGCGTGATAGTGGAGATGAGGGAATGCAATCGATTGCACAAATGACTCGGTGGACGCCGCCCGCGAGATTCGAGACGATGCGTTTTGCACCGCTCCGCGTCGCATTGATTGGCGCATCAACCAGAACATGGCCGCAGAAAATAGCCACTGCACAGCAATATCCACGCAGCTATCTCCCATGCTTCACCTTCAAGCCGCGGCATCCGACAGATCACGACAGCTATTTATGTTCACGTTGCCTCACGTTCCGACGAGAGATGGCGCAAATAGAAGCAGAGACTGCTGCGCCCCAGGAGCATCGTCTCATTCCAGCGTGGAGCTCCCGCAGAGATGCAAAGTCCAGGCTGATGGAGCGGCGCTTGTGCAGCATCTTCTTTGCCTACGGCTCCGACTCTCCTTCCAGTAGTTTGGGTTGTTGTCTGTGCTCGACCCTCTTGAAATCCTCGCTTCGCGGCTCGATTCTTACACACCACTCGGCAATTCGCTCCCAAGCGAGCACTTCAAGTACCATCCCGGTTGCGACTCCGGACAACCGCAATAGCGACCGCAGCTATACCCCCAGTCATGGCTCGCGTGTCCCTGTTCCGCCCGTGGCTCGCGGTGGCGGCAATCGCGCTCGTGTCGGCCGTTGACGCATCGGTGCAGCCCAAGCATATCCTCCACTTCTCGGACGTGCACTTGAACTTGTCCGCGTCGCTGGATGTGGCCGAGTCGGAAAAGATCTCCATCACCTACGGCGACGATGCTCCGATCTCGCTGCTCACGTCCGCGCTCACGTATGCCAAGCAAGTGCTGCCGTCGCCCGAGTTGTTCCTGTACACTGGCGACCACGCCGTCCATGGAGAACTCGAGGACGAGTACCTGGCGGAGGTCGTGGAGACCAACGTCGAGACGCTCGAGAAGTTCTACCCGCCCAAGAATGGCAAGATGCTCGAGACGACCGCGCTCATGGGCAACGCCGACACCAGTACGTACCGATGCTGCAGCTGACAGTGCGACGACCGAGGCTTACGCGTTTCTTTCTTTGCGTGGTGGTCCGTAGCTCCGGACTACACGATGAACGTGACGGACGGCAACCAGGTCAACCCGGCACTGGCGCTGATCGCGGACGCGTGGAAGGACTCTCTGTCCCAGTCCGGCATGGAGACGTTCAAGCGCAAGGGCTACCTCAAGTACAACCTCGACGACAACCTCGTCGTGCTCACTCTCAACACCGTCCCGTACTCGGTAAGGCTGTGCACTTCGCTCCGAGTGATATTGTGCGCTTGCTGACAGGCTCTCCTACTTGGCAATGCCCGACTGCAACAGCCCAGCCACTTGCCGGACACGACCGACAAGCCCGACCCGTTCGGTCAGTTCGCATGGCTTCGCTCCACCCTGAAGACTCTCAAGGAGGAGCGCAAGTATGCGTACATCGTCGGCCACATCCCGCCCATGATTGACTCGTATAGCGGCGCGCAGATGTGGGAGGCGTCCTACATCTCGACGTACAAGCAGATCGTCGGCAAGTACTCGTCCGTTGTCAAGGCGCAGTTCTTCGGGCACGTGCACAGCATCGAGTTCCGCGTGCCGCTCAACGAGGAGCAGGACCGCACCGACGGCTTCAAGCTCGTCCCGCTGTTCACGACGGCGGCGATCTCCCCCATCTACGACAACAACCCGTCCTTCATGATCTGGGACTACCACCCGACGACGTACGAGCTGCTCGACTACACCGTCTACGGCACCAACATCTCGAACGGCAGCGCCAGCGACCTCAGCTGGAAGCCGCTGTTCAAGGCCAGCCAGTACGTGCTAGTGGCTTATGCATGCTGATGATTGTGTCGGAGCGGCTTGTCTGATATCTTGTGTCTATCGTGGAACCACAGAGCGTACGGCGTCAAGTCGCTTACGACGTCCGAGCTGAACAAGTTCATCAAGCGCGCGGCGTCCAACCCGACGCTCCTTCAAACATACTACTACAACTCCAAGGTGCTGTCCTACCTGCAGTCATCCTGCCTAGATGCCACGTGCCAGGCCAAGTGGATGTGCACGCTCAAGTGGTGGACCACCTCGGCGGACTACAAGGACTGCGTGTCGACCGCGGAGGCAACCAACACCACCACGGTGGTCAGCATGGCTGCATCTTCTTCAACGTCGACTGCTGGTGCGTCCTCCTCGTCCTCGACCGCTTTCTTCGCAGCCGCTGGTGCCGTCGGGGTCGCCACCGTCGTGCTGATCGTCGGGCGCCGCTACCGGAAGAACCATCGCGACGCCGCCGCCCTCGCGGGTGAGGCTACGATTGAGACGCCCGTTAACTTTGAGACGATCGCCTAGACTCGTAGGGGTACAGCAACAGACAGGTTATGCGAGCCATGTAATACGTTGTAGGCAGATCTACGTACTGAAGTTGAAGCCACTCAGACTGTAGCCATGTCCCTATTTTGATCTGCGGTTGTCCCGTATTTACGTCTGGTCCCAAAAGATTGGTCGTTTTCATTCGCACAACATCCGAAACGTACCCCCCCCTTCGTAACCCCGCCGTCGATTGGACCAATCGCCAAAAATGCTGGACGAGCTCACGTGGAAGGTGTCGGTGGCGTTCGCGCTGGGCGCGGCGGCGCACTACGTCCTCTCAGGACTCCTGCAGCCCGCGACTAAGGCGCAGGGCAGCACCTCCTCCCCTCCCGGCGGTGAGAAGCACGTGGAGGACGCGCAGGCGGAGCTGTCAGGCTCGTCGTCGGACGAGAGCGACGACGGCGAGTGGGAGGGCGCGGACGAAGAGAGCTGGCAGCCGCACAAGATGGTGCTGTGCGTGCGCACCGACCTCAAGATGGGCAAAGGTACGGTCTGCAGTCTCCTGTAGAGCGGTTGAGCCTATGGTGTTCGGTCTTGGTGGCGTTCTGACGGGCGGATCGGCGGCGGACGATGCGATTGACCAGGCAAGATCGCGGCGCAGTGCTGCCACGCGACGCTGGGCGCATACAAGCGTGCGGCGCGCCGGACGCCGAACGCCGTGCGCGCGTGGGAGATGCTCGGACAGGCCAAGGTCTGCCTGAAGGTGGACTCGGAGGAGGAGATGATGGCGCTCGCCGAGAAGGCGGCCGAGAAGGGGCTCATCCACTACGTCGTGGTGCGTCGCTCTGCAGATGTAGACATCCGATTGCGATTTGTCCTAACCGAACGCACTCCGTTAATTGTGGAAACAGGTTGACGCGGGGCGGACGCAGATCGCGCCGGACTCGAAGACGGTGCTTGGCATTGGGCCCGCGCCGCTGGCCGCCATTGACGAGGTCACCGGCCACCTCAAGCTCATGTAAGAGCCATCGCAGTTGCCGGCGGTGAGATGCAGACGTATCTATTGTCTCTAGAATAGCGTCAAGAACAGTTTGACAGACTGTAATGAAGAAGCACTGGACGCGTTCCTCGGTTGAAGCGCAATGTGCCCTCTCGACGTCAGCTTCAGCTCAGTCTCCTGCAATTGCAACCCTCAATGGAGCCTACTCGCTGCAGTATGAGCAGCAGCACCAGCGTCGTCACCCCTGTGCTAACGAGATGCGGTCGACGGACGGCAATTCCCCGTTCTATTACTGAGAGCACGTTGTTCTAATGGAGTCACCCGTCATGTGCAACAACACTAAGAACAGCGCGGACACCTGCCGCGCGAGCCTCTTGCCTTGCGTTGGAGACACTGCGTCGAGATCAGCGCCCGGTCTCCGGCGCTTACTCCTTCTTCTCTTCCAACACCTCGCAGACGAAGTTGTGGTTCGTGTAAACGCAAATGTCGGCCGCGATCTGCATGGCCCGGCGCCCGATCTCCTCGGCATCCAGATCGGGCTGGTCGATCAGCGCACGCGCCGCCGCTATAAAGGAACAAAGCCACAGATCCACATGCATTCGGTTAGACCTGTTCCTCACGAGCAAGCCAGAGTCACCCCATCGTCTTACCAAGAGCGAAGGTGCCGCCTGAGCCGATGCCTGCGAACAACAACCCAGCATATTCCCCTCGTCAGTTCACTCCCTGCAACGCCACAACAGGATACCATCCGAGGAGTCGGCCGTCTTACCGATGATGCCGTCGTGCGGCTCCACGACGTCGCCGTTGCCCGTCAGCGTGTACGACTGCTTGCTGTCCGAGACAATGAGGATCGCCTGGGTGTCATCGCACGTGTCAGCTCCAGCCCGCGGTGCGGCCACTCTCAATGGTCGAACGCACCTCCAGGTTGCGCAGGTACTTCTCTGTCCGCCAGGCCTTGGCGAGCTCGACGCACGCGCGCGTGAGCTGGCCTGGGTACTCCTCGAGCTTGTTCTCGAGCCGCTCCATCAGCGTGTAGGCGTCCGCCGTCGACCCCGCGAAGCCCGCGACGATGTTCTCGTTGATGCGGCGCACCTTCTTCGCGTTCGGCTTGACGACCGTGCTCCCGAGCGACACCTGTCCGTCGCCAATCACGCACTGAAGGGGGGAAGGAACGCACATTACGTGCGTTAAATAGGGTACAGGAGGAGAAGCAGCGCCTTTGATCGGACACATACCACTTTCCCGTTCTTGCGCACGCATAGAATGGTCGTTCCGTGCATCTGCAGCATCCAAACGCGAGGTAAACTGTCAGTGCCGCCCTCACATACTCGGATCAGAAGCAGCGCTCGCTTACGGTCGGCGCGTCCGAGAAGAAGCGGGAAAGGGGTGCGGCAGAGCGGATCGAGGAGGCCGAGGCTACTGACGGGCGCGCGGCCTTGAGCAAGGGCGCGGCGCGGAGCAGCGAGCGCGAGAACATGGCGACCGGGGAGGGGATCGATGAAGTCGTGGGGATCGCTTGAGGTAGCGAAACGAGCTCTGCGGTCGGAAAATGATGGGGTGGCCCAATCAAAGCATCTATAATAGGGTGTACGATCAATATTTAAGGGCCGAACCCCAAAACAATGTGTAGATATAGTGTGATATACACTATTTGGACGGATGCTGTCCGTCAGAACTGGGAATCCCCGACAGACATCACGAGGAAGCCATGAGCTCGACGGGTGCGGGCGCGGCGGCCGCGCCGTCCTTCCAGCCGACGCTTAAAGGTACGCAGCATCTAGTAGAGACAAAGGGCTTCCTCTTCGTGCTGCTCGCGGCTCGGAGGCTGACGGTGGCGCCGGATTGACCGCGTTCTCCGCCAAAAGTGATGCGGCTATACAAGCCCAAGCTGTACACGCAGGGCGCTACCTCGGGCTCGCTGCTGCCCACGACGCTGTCCGAGGCGACGGCCAACCAGCACGAGTTCGCTATGTCCAGCACGCTCATCCTGCCCGACAGCTTCGGGTGCGTTCACAGTTGGCGCTGTTGTCTACGTGTTGACGTGTTGGATCGGTCATACCGATTCTCACGTTGCTCCTTTCCCCGAAACAAGCGAGATTTTCCTGGGCAACACGTTCAGCAGCTACATCAGCGTCATCAACCAGTACGCGTGCGACCTCCGAGACGTCGGGCTCTCGGTACGGGCGTCTTTCCCCTCCTCATGCCATGCTACTTAGCGTTGCTCAATGCATTCCTCCTCGGTGTTATGGCGCGAACAGGCCAACATCCAATGCGCGAACGAGCGCGTGGAGCTGCAGGACAACCGCTACGCGCGCACGGGCAAGATGCCGCCGCCCAACCCGACCAGGGTGCTGGCGGCTGGCGCGAGCCTGGACATGGTCGTTGACTACCCTCTCAACCAAGTCGGCAACCACGTGTACGTGCGCGTGCAATAGGTGTTTCTTATGCATTCAACGCTCAATGGCTACGCCCCTCGCTCGCTCTTTGTCCAGGCTGCGCGTTGGCGTGACGTATCAGGACCCGGTGACGGGCGAGGCCAAGTCGCTGCGCAAGTTCTACCGGTTCGGCGTGCAAAACCCGCTCGTGATCTCCTTCAAGCAGTCGCGCTGGCAGAACGAGTCGCTGGTGGAGGCGCAGATCCGCAACGTGTCCAAGCTGCCGCTCTTCATCGACAGCATCAAGTTCCTCGCTGGATCGCCGTTTGTTGTCGAGGACGTGTCCGTGGCGCCTGCATCGGCCGGTTCGATTATCCCTCTCACCGGTAGGGAGGCGCAGCAGGAGCAGGAGATCTCGTCAGCGGTGCGCAGCCTGCTCGCGAAGGCAGCGCAAACGCTTGTCAACCCTCAGGAAGAGCTCCAGCGAGTGTTCCGGCTAACTTACAACCCCACCGCCGACCCAGCGTCAATCGGCGCGCAGGTATGACCTTGTCGTGAAGATTGGGAAAAGGAGCACATCACGTAGTGTGTGGGTGACTCACGCAATGATGTTGTCTGTTGTGGACAGGGCTCGCAGAACCTTGGGCGTCTGCATGTCGGCTGGAAGACGTCGGTCGGTGAGGCCGGGTCGGTTCAAAGCCAGCCAGTCGTGCGCAAGGTGGACCCGACTCGCGAGGTCGTCGTCGCCGTCGAGGAGATGCCCACGCACGTGACCGTCGGTACGCCGTTTACCACCGCAATCCGCGTGACCAACAATTCGCCGCGCCCGCAGCAGCTGCAGCTGCAGTTCCGAAAGCACGACGCAAGTCACGAAGGCAGCATCTACTGCGCGTCGTTATCGCACCAGGTAAGTCCAATCTCGTTCGGCGTTGGTGGCGTTCCCCAAGTGTATAACTGATATACATATTGCGATGGTGATCGATCGATGTTTCGTCAGAACTTGGAGCTCCTGGCTGCAAAGAGCTCGGCAGTCGTGCATGTGGCCTTCCTCCCGACAGCAACAGGACTGCAGGCGATCCGCGGCGCCGTTTGCGTGGACACGCGCTCGGGTCTGGAGTTCCCGCAGGATGAGCCGCTTGCGCACGTCTTGGTGCATGCACCGTCACCGACGAGCGTCGAAGCGCACCCATGAGTACGTAGTTCGTTACGTGAGTGTGGATTGGCTTGCGCTGGAGCGAAGGCGGAGGATAGCTGGTTAACAAGGCGGCTGCAAGAATGGAGAACACAAGAGTCAAAGTGCTTATTGTTTTTGAATAGATAGGTGGAGCGGAGGCATGACGCCGTGTCCAGCAACCTCCCGATGATCAACTCTCGGTCGCTGGCTCGCTACTGAAGGCAGCAGCTCAAGCTCTTTTTCCTCTCGGGGAACGCGCCGAGGCACATGAACTCGACTTCTCCAGCAAGGAAGATGTCGCCCGGGTGGATCTCGACGGGGTTGTTCTCCTCGAGACGGACGAATGTGCCCCACTCGCTGAAGTCGTCGTACAGCCAGTAGCGGCCGTCATGGTGCTCGATCACGGCGTGCGACGTCGACACGTAGCGGTCGTTGAGCTCAATGTCGGCCCCGCTCTTGATCGCGCCCAGAGTCGCCACGTTCCGCACCACGTGCACGTCCCCGCGGTTGGCGCCCGAGAGGACGTACAGCACGAGCGCGCTGGTCAAGTCGGCGTCCTCCTTCGTCTCAAGCAGCGCCTTCTCGAGCACGTTCTTGTTGCGCTTCTTGCGTCGCCACTTGCGCGACGGACCGCCATCATCGTCTGCGTCGGTGGATACGCGTCCATCGTCCCCGCCTTCTCCATCCTCATCGTCGGCGGAGGCGGAGTTGAGCCCCTTGGTGATGATCTGCGAGTTCTGGAGGCGCTGGTGCATGGCTGCGAACGAGCTTCGGCGGTGCGTCGGCTTGCGTAGCAACAGGGGCTTGACTCGGTTCTGCTGCTCATCACCAGTGCCGTCATCGGCGCCAAGCGCAGCTTCATCGGATTGGTCTTCGCCGTCGGTGCCAATGGGAGCGGCGGCAAAGTGCGCGACATGGGCGGCATCGAGGAAGAAGCACTCGATGCGACTCCGAGCCTCGAGACTAATGACGCGAGAGCTGACCGCGCCGGTTGTCGACGGGAGCAGCGTCAGCGGATCCGCATGACGCCACCACTCTTCCTGCAGCAGGCCTTCCGCGTCGTTGTCGTCTTCGTCCTCACTGCCATCGTCGCTGTTGGTGGCCATCGCGTCGGCGTTCACGCCAACGACATCATCTTCAGTGTGCGTCGTGTCCATGACCAGTGCTTCCTCATCTTCGTCGTTGGTTTTGCTGACTTGAGGCAGCTCGCGGCTGTCGGTGGCAAAGTTTCCGTCGGTATCAATGACCGCTGCAAACGCTGACACCAAGGACTTTAAGCTGCGTCGCCGGGACATCTTGCGCTTGTGCGTCTTTGGCTTTGCCTGTCGATCCCGTGGGCGTGTAATCAGCGCCTTACCCCGCACAAGCATCAGCAAACCCTCTCGCTGCTGCGGTTGGGAAGGCGTCGAAGAGGAACAAGGCGATGCTGTAGACGCTGGGGCGAAGAGTCGGCCGCCATCGATGAGCAGCTCGCCCGACTCGAACTCCAGACGCTCCGCGCGCACCACGAGCATGCGCATGTCGCTGTATGAGAGCGACGAGAGCCACGGCACGTGAAGTCGCAGGCAGTGCAGGATCTCGCGCTGCGTCTCGAGCGCCAGGTGCGGTCGGATGATGCCCATGTACATGCCGAGGTACCTGGCGAGGTCCTCGCGGTCGAATACCAGCAGCGCGCAGCCGCTCTCGCCCGACGCGCGCGCGCTCTCGGCGTACTCCATCCCTGGGCCGTGGAGACAGATCTCGCCGAAGAAACTGCCCGTCGACACGATCTCTGTCAATGTGTCGACGCCGTCGTTGCTGAGCGAGGCCTGCTGGTCTTGTTCGGTCGTGGTCGCGGCTCCGTCGGTGCCCAAGCGCACGCTTTCAAGTCTCATGGTCATTCTCCGATGCTCCGCATCGCATTCGGCACCGTCTGAGTGAGCTGTGGTGCTAGCAACGACACCTCCGACGGTCGATGTGAGCTCGACGTCCCCTTCGATCACGATGAAGAGGAACGTCGCGGGGTCGCCCTTGTCGTAGATGACGTCTCCAGGCTCCATGGCGAGCCGTCAGCCGCGCCGCGCGACGTTCTGCACCATCTTCTTGTCGAACGCGATCTGCTGCAGCCACGGCAGGTTGCCAAGAAGCGTGGCGTTCTCGAACACCTCGTCGTTGGCTTGCACGCTGCGTGCTGATCGCTTGCTGGTGCCGTCCGTGTTGTCGTTTTGGCCGTCTCCTCCGCCCCCGGTCTTGACGTACACAACTTCCAGCTCGCTGTTGCCGCATTTGAAGACGCAGCCCTCGACCAGCATGAGCGCTTTGCTCGAGTACCGTACGAGGTCGGGCGTGCGCTCCGTCGCGTGCGGCATGCAGTCGCGTCCGAGGAGGAAGTACGTGCCTTGGTTGATGCCCGCGGCCTTGGGCGTCATCATGCACGCGCCGTGGTCGAGCTGCACCGAGAACTGCTCGACCGCGAGCGCCGTCGTGAACATTTGCCCGTTGCAGTCGCGGCCCTTGCCGAACACGAAGCCCTCCTGCATCTGGTTCCGGAAGCCGACGGTCACGTACTTGCTCGGCGCGCGCGACTTGCGCTTGGACACGCGCAGCAGGCGGCAGCGGATGGTCACCTCCTTCATGTCGCGGTCTCGCCCGCGGAACGCCTTGCTCATGGTCGTCACGTGCATCTCGCACTTGCCGAGCAGCAGCGTGTCGCCCCGGGCGAGGCGCGTGGGCGTGGACAGCGCCACGCGCGTCTTGCGCTGCGGGTTCTCGTCGAACGACAGGTCCTGCAGTACGAAGAAGAAGCCATCGAATACAATGCGCGCGTGTACGGGGTAGACGTCATTGGCCGGCAGCTGCACATCACACGCGGTGGACGTTCCGAGCAAGAAAACGTCCTTGCCCGTCGACGCACTGCTCCTGCTGCCGTTGCTGGTGCCGGAGTCGCTCCCACAGAGCCGCACACGTCGAGGCTCGCTGTTGCTGCTCGGTGGCGTTGCCTCGGAGGTATCGCTAACAGTGAGCGTGAGCGCCACGGGGCGATGGCGTGGGTAAGCTGGCGGCTTGGGCTTGGAGCGAGTGCGTTGATAGCGAGTTCCGCGCACGAATGAGCCATCGGACGCGCTCGGTGGGGCGTCAGCGAACCGCACCCGACGTTAAGGAGACCCCGGCTGCGTCAGCAGCGCTGAGGAGCAATCGCCATGGGCATCCTTGTCGGTGGTAGTGGCGGCGGCGTCTTCGTTGACGGCATTCTCACCATCGCCATCGCGTTCCAGTAGCGTCCCCAGTGTTGAACCCGAGCGCGAGCCCATCCGCGACGAGATGCGGCGCTCGCCGGTCGGTTTGCATCGAAGACCTAGCGCTGTGGACGGCGTCGCCGATGCAGTCTGAGCCTCTGCGTTCTCGCCGCCCTCTTCTGTCGCTGCATCTCCGAGGTTGCAGCCGCCACTGAGCCGCCGCTTGGTCTTTGCCTCGTCGGGCGGCGCGAGCTCCGTGACAAGCTCCTCGACCGTGATTTTCGTCGTGAGGCCGATGAAGAAACTGTCGCCGCGGCGCAGACGGAAGCCGTCGCGCTGCGGGTAGTGCCGGTGGATGGTCGAGAGGCAGAGGAAGGTGCCGCCGGTGCTATGGTGGTCGCGAAGGAGGAAGTCGTCGCCGTCGACCGAGATCTCGGCGTGCACGGGGTCCATGGACGGGTCCTTGGTCGCGACGAGGATGTGCTCGCCTCCTTCACGGCCGATGAGCCCCGGGCTGAGGAACCACGAGCGCTTGGGACGCGTGCCCGAGCGTGGCAGCGTCAGACACAGCTCCTCCTTGGCTCGCAGGGGCCTCTTGGATGACTTGCGCTTCCTCTTTGAGGCAGTCGCACTCGCCGCCGGACCATGGGCCGACACATCCATGACGGCACCGTTAGAGCCCGCTGGGACCACTCCCGGCTGCGGCCGGGAGCTGCCGAACAGCATGCTGCGCAGGTCGAGGAAGTCGTTGTTGGGTTTGGAAACGAAGATGATGTCTCGGCTGTTGGGGTCGTCGCCCGGGTCGCCCTCGCTCGCGTTGCCAGTGCTGTAGCCGTCCGTGTCGGTCACGTGGTCATCGAAGAAGACGGAGGCGGCGGGCGCGACGGCGCGCGACCGGTTCCAGAAGAAGCGCGCGGGCAGAGACCCTGCCGGACGGATGCCCACGCTCGGCCCCACGTCTGTCGACACGCCGGACGAGTCGCGCGGCGACGGGAACGAGTCCACCCGCGACGAGCTGCTCATCGTCGCCCAGGGGATCGGGCGGCGCCCGAGCGTCAATACCTCGCGGGGGCACTAACGAGCCGCGATCAAGAGATGGTCGATGAGAGGGGAGCTAAGGCGCATAGACCCACGTGGCCGAGGTCAAGCACGCACTTTCGAGCTTTATCCGTATCAGCGCGGCCGCAACGGGGCGAGGAAGGCGTCCATGCCCGCTATAAATAGGGGAAGGAAACGAGGAGGTATGTTCGCTGTATGCGGGGGGATCTATGCGCGCATAAGGAAGGAGGCTATTCCTGCTCCAGAGCGTCGAGCGCACTGCAGTGGGCAAGAGCAGCGGTGGGATGCAGGCGGCGCTGTTCGTTCGCCGTGTTCAATGGAACGCCGGCGACGTCTATCCATAGCCTGCGGCAATGGAGAGCGCCCCGCTATTTATGTAAAACGACTGTGCAATGCACGCAGCAGCGCTGAAGAGCGTGGAAAACTGTCATTTGGATGTGGTTGGAGCCCCACCTCATGCGCGTGTGACCACCAAGGGGGTGCACAAATTGTAGTCATGTGTGACTCGTAACGTGTTAGATTTCATATCGGGCGGATCTGATTCCGTGACCACATACAAAATGCGAGATACACTACATTTTAGCATATGGTGGCTATCGCTATAGCAGTTAGAGTTCCAATTTATCGAATCGAAATCCACGCACGACATCCGGCGTAGCCAATACTGAGTCCAAGTCATTTCTTGCTTGTCACCCTCATCGATCGGAAGATGACGGGGAGAACGAGCTGGATGGCGGCGGCGCTGGCGCTCGCTGCGGCGCTCCTAGCGGCACCCGCGAGCGCGCAGCAGCGCAAACAGATCCTGCACTTCTCGGACGTGCACCTGAATCTGTCGACGTCGCTGGACGCGGCCGAGTTGGCCGCCATTCCGATCCGGTACTACTCGGACGCCCCTGTGGCGCTGCTCGAGTCGGCGCTCGCGTTCGCCAAGGACCACGTGGCCGCCGCGCCCGACATGCTGCTTTACACGGGCGACCACGCGGCGCACGGCGACTTCTCGGACGCGTTCGTCGCGAGCGCTGTGCGTGCCAACGTCGAACTACTCGAGAAGTTCTTCCCGCCCAGGGACGACGACGGCCCCGGGCTTGAGGCCACGGCCGTGATCGGCAACGCCGACGGCAGTGCGTCTTCTACACGACTGCGTGTTTGGCTGGAGACCGCAGAAGAAAGCTAACGCTGGCGTGTTGTGCCGTAACAGACCCGGACTACCACATGGAGGTGACGGATCCGAGCGCGAGCGCGGCGGCCAACCCGTCGATCGCGCTCATCTCGGAGGCCTGGCGCGGGTCGCTGTCCGAGCCCGCGCTCGACCTGTTCAACCGCCGCGGGTACCTCAAGTACGCTTTCGACGACCGGCTGGAGCTCATCACGCTCAACACGGTGCCCTACTCGGTGCGTCTACTGCCCACATTGAAAGCGGGCTCTGCGTAGTCTCCTGACTCTGACGGCGTTTCCTTCTTGACCGCAACAGCCGAGCCACGTGCCGGACACGTCGGACGACCCGGACCCGTTCGGGCAGTTCGCGTGGCTGGACGCCACGCTCGCGGCGCTGCAGGCGCAGGACAAGCTTGCGTACATCACGGGCCACATCGCGCCCATCGTCGACTCGTACGGCGGCAACCCGCAGTGGCACGTGCACTACATCGACCGGTACAAGGCTGTCGTGGGCAAGTACCCGGCCGTGGTCAAGGCGCAGTTCTTCGGCCACGTTCACAGCATCGAGTTCCGCGTCCCGGTGCCCGGGCTCGAGTCGCCCGGCGGGTACAGCAACAACGCCGATGAGGACGACGCCGGTGCGCGCGGCTACCGACTCATCCCGATGTTCGTGACGGGCTCCATCTCGCCGCTGTTTGGCAACAACCCGTCCTTCATGGTGTGGGACTTTGACGCCGAGACGTACGACGTGCTCGACTTCACCGTCTACGGCAGCGACATCGCCGACTCGGACCCGCAGCTCGCGTGGCGCCAGCTCTTCAAGGCCACCACGTGAGTGCTGCTATACTGTGCATACTGTTGTTGCTTCGGCTCTGACGTCACGTGTGATGTGCCCTCAATGGGCAGCGCGTACGGAGTCGCGGCCCTGACGACGAGCGAGCTGAACGACTTCGTGACGCGCGCGCACAAGAACGGCACGCTGCTGGAGGCCTACAACTGGGACATGAAGGCGCAGTCGCCCAAGCAGGCGCGGTGCACGAGCGCGCTCTGCCGCGCCAAGACGCTGTGCACCATGAAGTGGTGGTCCACGCGGCAGGAGTACCTCGCGTGCGTCGACAGCGTCTCGCCCGTGATGCAGTCAGACGACTCGTCCGTCCCGGCGTCCGTCGGCGCGTCGCCCTCGACCTCTTCGTCCCCTTCATCGACCTCTTCGTCGCAGGAGACGCTCGCGAGCGCGGACGTGCTAGTGGCCATTGGCACGACGGTGCTGGTCACGACGATCGCCGTTGGCTGCGTCGTCGCCATTCAGCTGGTGCTGCGCGCCCGCGGCGTCTTCACGCCGGCCGACGAGCGCGCGGAGCAGTACGAGAACGTCTTCCCCATGCTGTGAGCGTCGGCAACCACGGAACTGCTACTTGTGAACGTTGTCTGTGCATTGAGCGCGCAAAGTCTATCAAGTAAAAGCAACGCCGTGTTTGTCTCGTGAATCAAATAGCCCTCCGGCCGGTCCGCCTACTCTTTCCCTCTGTCTCTTGCTCTCCTTCTCGCGACGCTCGTATTAGTCTCTGCTTCTCGTACAATCGGCCGACTCGCGAAGAAAATCGAGACCAACGGCATCCTGTCTGTTCGCTGCCTCTGCCCGGGACTGGTTCCCTCGTCTGCTTAGATCGTGTTGGCCATCACTGTGTTGTAGTTGTCAATGTTGCGCTTCAGGATGTCCTCGAGCGGGCCCATGACCCGCTTGAACGTCTTCCGGTCTAACGTGAGGCATTTGACGGTGCCCTTGGCCGTCACCGTCGCCTGGCGCGGCCGCGTCGTCAGCAGCGCGATCTCGCCAAAGTACGCGCCCGATCCGAGCACGCCAATCTCCTGGGGCGGATCAGACGGCGTCAGCTGCTTGGTGCACACGGCCGTGCCTTCCTCGATAATATAAAACAGGTTGCCGTCGTCGCCCTGCGTGATGATGACCTCGCCGTCGCTGAACGTCTCGGTCCGGAGAGCGTCCGCGACCGTCAGCCGCTCGTACTCGCTCAGCGACTCGAGCAGCGGCACACGCTCGATGAAGCCCTTGTGCGCCTCGCGCTTCTTGAGCGTCGTCTCCATGATAATGTACTTGAACGTCTGGCGGTCGAGTGCCCAGGCCTTGGAATGTTGCGTCGCCTTCACGGTCGCGGCGCGCGGCGCATTATACATGAGCGCCAGCTCGCCGAACGACATGGCTTCCGTGCACTGTTGGCACATCATCAACATGGACAAGCTGCGGGTGAGAACGGGGGATCGATAGAAGAGTCGTGGACCTCACCCACATCGTACCGTCTGGACGAGCACGTCGTCCTTGTAGACCTCGCACACGCCGCTCTCCAGGATGTAAAAGTTGTCGCCGTCGTCGCCCTGCTTGATGATGGTCTCACCGGGCTCAAACTCCTTGGGGAACATGGCATCCAGCACAATCTCGAGCTGCTTCTCGTCCAGCGACTTGAACAGAATGTTCTCGGCCACCATTTGGCTGATCACCTCGCGCTCCTCGGGCGACTTGGGGTGCACCACGCGCTCAAATTGTTTGGCGCTGCATCGATAAACGACACCTTTCTCGTCAATACTTCCACATGTGACGGCGCGTCATGAAAAATCCTGAGCGGACGTACCTGTGCGGGTCGATGGTCTCGGCCGAGACGGACGTCCGACGGCCCTTGACGATAGGTCTGGGCGGCGCCGGACTCTGGTTGATCTCGCCCAGCGCGTCGCCGCCTTCCTCCTCGTCCTCGCTCTCCGACTCGTCCGAGTGGTCTGTCCAGTTACAGGATCCATTAGCACAGCCACACTAAATGCATTAATGGTAAGAGAAGAGGCTTCTGGCGTACAGGTGTGGTGCGAGGGCGAGGCCGGGTTGTCGTCCTTGCCGATCGGCACGCCGGCCTTGGACCGGGGCGTCGCCTCCTCCGGGTAGTTGGCCTGTAGGTACTGGATGATGTGCAGGATCGGGTTTTCGGGCTTGGCCAGCAGCAGCGACTCGACCAGGTTGATGAACAGCGTGTTGATGCCCTTCTTGTGCAGGTAGTCCTGCAGCTCTTGCTGCACTCCCTCCGCGTCCGCCATGCTGTATCTAGTTAGCAGTCTGTGGGTCTATGAGTCGGTCGCGTCCGCGGGTTAATCAGCAACTGCCTCGGTCGCTCGCTACACACTCTTGTTTATAAGCTTCGCTCTCCGCGGTCGAGGCTCCTGCTAGGTCAACGACGCCGAGCACGCGAGATGGAGCAAGAGTGAGCGCCTGTCTCGCCTTGTACGCTGAGCTGCGTCGTCAGGGGCGTCGGGGGATCGGAGGCGCGACTTGGACGCCGCGAGAGAACCGGAAATGTGGAAGGAACGCGCTTGTTGGTCGCTGCGCCCGGACGCGCTCTAAAGATCGCCCGGCAGCGTGACTTTTCCGCCGCCGCTAAATCGACAAGAGAGATACTGGGAAAGCCGCTCCCGCTTTCGTCCGGTCGCGAGGATGAAGGGGAGAAATATGGAAAACCCGCGAGGAAGCCTGAACGTCTGTTTATCCGAGTCGCCGCCTTGCGCCCAGAGCCTGCTGCCTGCTGCTTGCTGCCTGTGCGTGGGCCTGGAGATCCTCCGACACTTGGACGGGGACGAGCGCGCTGCCTCTTCGGTGTGTGTTCTATCAGTGGCAAAAGCACGGGGCGTCCGGCCCGAGGGGGGGAAGAAGGAGAAGCGGGGGATACTGGGGAGTGAGTGCGCGTCGTTACGGCGGGCAGGAGAACGTCGCCCGCATACAGACAGACGCATGCTGGTATGAACGCACCTTGCGGGCCGGGGGGTTTCGTCTTTTTTCCGCGGTTTTATCGGCGACTCTTCCAGGCCAGCACGGCTTTGGATGGGATGGGAAAAAATAATAGATTTATCTTTCCTACGGTGCAGTTTTCTTTCGGTTTTCTATTTTATAAGGTATGAGAGTGCGTACGGTGAGACACCCGGAAGGAATGTGGCGGCGCCTCATCATGTGACCCCGCCGCGCTTCGATTTTTATCAGACATACTGGATTGAAGTGTACAATGCAACGCAAGGATGCAGAGGATACGTCGCGGCACTTCGAAAAAGAGGTACAGTACTGTATCTCCGGCAAACGGAGCGGGTGGTGACGGTTTAACGCGTAGAAGCGGCGGTCTCGGGCCGCTGTGCGCACGCGCGGTCGGTTGACCCACTTCCACTTCAACAGTTTACCTCTGGCAACAGTCGCAAGGGGTCCGTAAGTTACGTTGTGCTCACCGTAACTTACGGTGAGCCACCCCAGGTCTGTCTGATTTTGTATGTAGTTTTTCTCCATGCCGTATCCAAAGTGGTCATTTATAAAATTGGAAAGTCGAGCGAAGCCATGTTTCCCTTCCTTTTTCTTGAAGAAAGGCTGCTCACACGCACCACACATCTGTCACATAAAGTAGGTATCTAAGCTTTAACTATTAGTGTGGTACACGCTATATCAAAATGCAGACGTCACTCCCTCGAAATAGTGGCGAGCTGAACCCGACCAACCATCACCAAAGCGTGACGAAAGGCTGCGGAATTGACTTGCGGAGTATATTGACGACCGGGATCAGCTAGGAGCAATGGCGCCGACGGCAGGTGCGTGCGTATGCGCCCGGCGGAGCGCCCGACGCTTGTGAATTGGCAATGCGTAGCGGCTTGGCGTGAGACTGCAGCGGCGCTTGCTGCGATCGTGTTCGCCTAGTGGCGCTAATCCGACGCCGTGTGGGTGTTCGTGTCATTGAATCGGCAGGAACTCGCCTGCGCATGCAGAAGGCGCAGGCCAAGAAGCAGCAGCGCGGCCCAGCGAAGAAGGTGCCGTCGCTGAAGAATCGCATCCGCGCGATCGAGCGGTTCCTGAAGCGAGGGGTGCGTCCGTAGAGCGGCCACCGACGCAATGATACAGGAAGTCTCGCTGACTCCATTCGACTGTTAACGCACCACCACCACCAGGAAATCCCGGACGCGACGCGCCGCGCCAAGAAGGCAGAGCTCGCGCAGCTCCAGCAGGAGGTAGGCAGCATGCTTTGCGCGTGCAACTTGCGCTTGACTAACGCGGTGCTATGGGCGATCCAGCACCAAGAGAAGGAGCGCGTCGAGCAGGAGAAGGCGAACGCCGAGAAATACAAGAAGGTGCGCAATGCGTTTCTCGACTGCAGTTCAGTTGGAACGCTCACTGGCTTGTACTTGCTGCGGCGCTTGCTTTGCGCGTAGCCGCGCTTCTTTGAGCGCGTCAAGATCATGCGCAAGCTGCGCCAGGCCAAGAGGCAGATGGAGAGCGTACGTCGTTCACACAGCCGCCGATGGCGCTGCTACCTGTCAGCACTTCTGCTTTGCTAACTCTTGGCGCGATTGGTCGCAACAGGCGGCCGATGATGCCGAGGCGCAACGCCACAAGGCCGACTACGAGCGCTACCGCGAGGACATGATGTACATTTACTTCTACCCGCGGAGCGAGCCGTACCTGTCGCTGCTGCCGTCCAAGCCGCACTCGGACGAGGAGCTGCAGCGGTGCGTGTTGTCGCGTCATTGGCAGACACTAGTGTCGCTTGTCTGGGGTTGTCGTCTAATGCATTTCCTCGGTGGGATGGCGATCGCAGGCAAAAGCAGTTGCGCAAGGACGCCATTGCGCGGTTCGAGAAGGAGCAGCCCGTCGAGGCCTTCCACCAGTTCTGCTTCAACGACGGTAAGTCGGCGGACCAGCAGCCGTCGACGGCCGCGGCGGCGGCGTCGCTGCTCATCAAGCGTCCGTCCAAGGAGGAGGCCAAGAAGCACAAGAAGCTGCGCAAGAAGCACGACAAGGTGGCGGCGCCGGCCGAGCCTGTGCTTGCCGACATGGAAGAAGCGGACCTGGAAGTGGCCTCCAAGGAGAAGAAGGAGAAAAAGGAGAAGAAGAAGAAGAAGAAGAAGGAGAAGGAGAAGGAAGCGGAGCAAGAGGAAGAGGAGGAGGAGGACGACTTCTTTCTTTAAGACGACTGACTGTTTCTACTGTAATTGCTCGGCACACTTGGGCCTTGCGCTGCTACCTTTTCTGCTGTCGCGCGTTGCCTCCGAACTCATAAACGCTCGACTGCCTTCTCCCACGTGGAAGGCCTTGTAGCGACGCAATGCTGAGACGCCGTCCACCATATATACACGCGCTCGTTCCGTCCACTTCCCCGCCCCTCGCTCTCGCTAGATGAGAATGGAAAGCTCGGCGCTATTGAGCTCGGCGTCGGCCACGAGCTCCGCTTCCGACCGCGAAGCCGCCACCAGCGCGCTCATGTTGGTGTAGCTGAAAGAGCGGAACGCGTCGAAGAAGTGCGAGTCTTCGGCCGGATCGTCTGCGCGTGCGCGCGCTCCCCGAGCAGCGTCGAAGGCCTTGACCGAGACCTCGCTGTCCGTCACGCCAAGTGTGTCGCCGCCAGTGCTGCTGATCGCCCTGTCCGTCTGCACCGCTGCATGTTTCGCCTGCTCTCCATCCTGCTGACGCCCGCCAACCATCCCGCTACTGCTGTTCCCGTGTCCTCGGCTCGAGCTACTGTCAAACGACTGCGAGTCGAGCTCGAACTCGTCGTCGTCAATGAAAATGTCCGTCAGGTTGCGGTTGTTGAAGTAGCTCGTGTCGTTTGGGCCTTCCAGCGTGGGCACGAACGGCGGCACGGTCTCAAGCAGCGTGTTCCAGTCGATACCATGGAAGAACGGATGCGCCACGATGCCTTCCCACCCGAGTCGCGTGGCTGGGTCTGGGTCCAGCAAGCGGTCGATCAAGTCCATCGCTTCGTTCGAGATGCACTTCTCGCCGTCGGGCCACAGGATATTGCGCTCCAGGATGTTGGCGAAGATCGCGTCCACGGTATCGTCATTGAACGGTGGGAACCCGACGAGCATCTCGTACAGGATCACCCCAAGCGCCCAATAGTCCACGGGAGGACCGTGCGGGTGGCCTAGGATGATCTCTGGGCTCAGGTAGTCAGGCGTGCCGCATCTGCCGTTCGTGTGATTTGTTTGCCTGGACGACCGGGCATTCGTGCGATTGGATCTGGTGTCTTGATGCGTCGGCAAACTCGAGATATCTGCAGTTGCCTCAGCGCGCATGGCACCTAACTCTACTCTGTCGTTCTCGTCCAGGCTCATGTCTCTGGCCAGTGCCGGGGACGAGTATGCACTTGGACTGTGGGTTTCCGACATTGGATCGTCACTCAGGAAACCGTCTGTAATTTCCAGCTCACTCAGCGCAGATTCGGAAAGACCGAAGTCAGTTAGCTGATTGACACCACACACACATAACGTTAACAACGGAAGCCCCGAGCATGAATGCGACCGACACACGCGCAGCGAACTTGCCTTGATGTGCCCGGTTGACGAGATCAAAATGTTGTCTGGTTTCAGATCTCTGCCCAAACAGACAATAGCGCATTAATCGATTGGCATGTCCCACTCACATCACGCATGTCGGTGGACATCAAACCCGCGTGGACATATAGCAAGGCGAACCTGTGAACGCAGCCCTTTGAGTGCAGGTGATTCAGCGCGATCGCAATCTCCGCAATGTAGACGCACGCAACCTGATTCATCACACGCACCACCCGGCACCGTTAGGCTAAATGTAGCAAGGACACAAGCACAACCCAGTGAAGTGGTACCTGCTCTTCCAGCTGCACGATACACTCGAGCAGCGACATGAAATCGCCGCCGGGCAGATACTCCATCACGAGAAACAGGTTTTGCCTAAAGAAAACCGCAGCATTAAACCAAAAACGCACAGAGAGTGACTTTAGACTCTTGAGTACCAAGTGCATCACAGCAAGGCCTCGTCAAACAACGTGCATGGAAGTACCTGCTTTGAAAAGTCCAGAACAGCTTGACGACGAACGGGCTCTCGACGTGGGCCAATATGTTCCTCTCCGTCTCAATCTGCCGAATCTGTAGTTAGCATCCACACGACGCATGAGTTTCCATTCGCAACCATAAGATCGCCTCAATAGCTCATGATTACCTGCTTCTTGCGCTTCAAGTGCTCTTTCGCCAGCACTTTGATCGCGTACTGGTCGCCCGTGGTCTTCTTGCGCGCCAAGTATACCTTCCCGAACGCGCCCTTCGAAATTGGCTTGACGATCTGAAAATCGCGGATGGAAACGCGATATGCTGTCGGACGCGTCGGTGCCACTGCTCCTGCGGCCGGCAACGGTCGCGAGCTGCTTTCAAGCTCCTCGAGCGACTTGGTGCGCTGTAGCGGAGCGCGGACAATCTCGTACGGGTCCTGCTGGAACATAACCTTGTGTGTCGACCGCATCTTGCTCATCTTGGCGTGGATCAGGTTCCGAATGCGTGCACAGTATTTCAGCCCTCGTTCGACCACAAAGCTTGCTGTCTCGTGCTCGTGCTCGCGTGTCCGGTCAATGATCTTGATCAAGCGGCAACAAAGCGCGAACGAGTCGATGCTTGACACGTCACAAGACGCGGCCTGGATGGCCACGACGCGCAGCGTGTGGTAGAAGTGAACGTCCTCGTCGTGAAAGTACGGGCGTACGGGCTCAGAGGTGAGGTTGGCATTGATGGATGTAACCAGTTTCATGAGCGAGGTGTTGATCACGTCTGCTTCCAGCTCGAAACGCTTCGACATGACACAATAGTCTGTGTGCTCGTTCAGCCGAAATGCGTCCACCTTGCACTCACACAGCTTGCAAACGACGGCCTTCGTGTTGCGGCGAAAGCGAACCGTCATCGGCCGCGGTGAGTACTGCAGGAGGCTGAGGATTTGTTGCGGTGAATATGCGCCTAGGCTGCTGCCATTGACAGCTTCGACGGTCAGGCCTCGCGTCAGTGTATCTCCTTGAGGAATCGACAAGATGCTGTCGCTCCACGCCCCGTCTTGCACGTGCCGCACGACCACTTCTCGCTTCATCTCGTCCAGGACAAACTCGAGGCCGAGAAACCCGTGGCCAAACGTCACTTCGAAGATCTCATTCGTTCGGAAGAGGCTGGAGCGGCGTCGCGCAGGAGTGGCGCTTGAAAACGAGGCGCTGTCGGATCCAGAAACCGTGGCGAAGCTCGATCTGCGCGAACTGCTCGGGTCGTCTTCCGGCTCCTGCACGTCCAGCTGCTGCCGCTCAATGTCAACCAGCGAGTCGCTCGAGCCGATGCGCCGCCACTTCTCCTTGTTCTTCTCCCACCTCTCGAGCATGTTCTCGACCACGCTCGGGGACGAGTGCAGCGCACTCCCGGCGCCAATCTCGCTCACGCTGCGCGGCGGGATGTTGACGCTGTACTGTCTCAGTAGTCGATGGGGTACGATCTCGAGCCGCAGCTCCTCGCGCAGCTGCTTGATCGCCTCGATCCCGGGCACTGACGACCCGCTGCCGCTGTTCCGATGCAGCACTCCGCCTGAGCTCGCGCTGGTCTTGCCGCCGCTACTGGCCGCGCCCTCTGGCCCCATCGCGCTGCTGCTGCTGATGTTGTTGTCACCACCACCTGCGCGCTTGCCCTCCGTGTCCATCAGTAGAAACCCGAGCGCGTCAACGCTGCTGTTCCCCGCGCGGCCAGTCTGCGTCTGGGGTTGCCGAACGAAAAGGCGCCGCCGCGTAAAGGGATACGCGCCGTTTTGACGGGGAAGGAAACGATCGTACCGGCCAGCGGCGCCGCTGCTCCCCTGTCTCCTCTTCACACTCCGCCCCGCCGCTCGCTCCGCTCTGCCCGCCCGTTCGCCCGTTCGCTGGTCGGCTGGTCGTCTTTAAGTTGACTGCGCGCCTTCCTTAGCGGCTGCAGGTTGTTTCCCTTTTGCCCTGTCGGCCTTTCCCGCTTTGGCGCCGTCTCGCGAAACGCGAAACAAGATCAGGAGGGTCATCCTCTCCTGATAAATCGAGGCGGTACGTTTCTTTTGTGCGGACTAAAACGAAGGGAAATCATGGTTTTACGACATTTCGGACACTAAATAGGCAGATACTGACTGCCCATCAGTCCAGAGAAAGGGGAGATATATGAGTTGAGATGCAGTGTTTTGCGGCCCCACGTTGAGGTTGAAGTCTACGTTTTACGTTGCAGTTTTACGCTACATTTGGATGATTTTTTTTTTTTTTCATTGTGTATGTGTGGCTATTGTATAATTCGACTCGCCTGAGTTGCCTTTTTCGGGGAAGGGTCGCGGTCTTTGATCTCAGCCGCGCGATGAACAACGGCGACGTGGAACGTGATGAAATGCGAGGATTTAGGCGACGCGTCACATCCCGCGCTTAAGGCTTAGTACATACAAGCGAACAACGCCGGATCGACAATTGCGCCACCGTCGGGCGTCGAAAAGAAGCACGACAACACGGTTGGCTTTGGTCGAAAAACACGCACACGCCTGCAGTTCGCAGCAAGATTTCACTGGATCGAAGCGGGCGCGAACGATCATTCGCGCATGTTCAAGGGGCTCAAAGTTTCCAGAAAGCGGGCGGCGCCGTTTCACAAAATCAGAATTGACTCAAATTGCGGTTTAACGTTCTGTCCTGGCATCAAAACACGGGTTAATGGAATATAATCGCTTTTGTTAATGATTGACACACATTGATTTCCTCACCGTGTTTTGGATAATTCGATCGCGATATTGGGGGGTGGCGAAAATAGCGCGATCTTTCGGGGAAAGACCGCGGCGGTGGCGGTGCCAACCAACCAACCTGCCCTCGCTGCTGGAAAGCATCGAAGGTCGACGCCGTACAGTGTCTGGAACTGGGCAGGCAGCGCGCAACCAATGGATGGGTTCCACGACGAACCAGCGCCGTATCTGAATCGAATGACTGCCAGTGTGAGTCGACGGGTGGATGATGGGAGGGAGCTGGCCTGCGCTGAAACGACGGTGTCGGATCCCTGCGGGTTAAAGCTGGATAAGCAGAGCGAATGCGCGGCCGCAGAAAGAAACACGCCGCGCTGGTGGACAATGGGAGGTAGTCACTCGATCTCGCGCTGGACTCGGATGCGGTGGCGTCATTCGGCCCCCCGCAACCGCCAAAGTACTGTACCATGCGCGCTCCTCACTCTCGCGGCGGCGGCCTTCACCGCCGGCGCGCGTACAGTAGGTACGGGAGTAGCAGGATTACTTCCGTGGAAGGATAGCTCTAGGCTTGCTACACTTTTGTGCGATGGATGGAGGCAAAAACTCGGATCTTTCGCCCTGGCGCATGACTCAGCGGTTAAAACTATCTCGAATGGAGCGCGATCGTTCGCGGCCGTTTAGCGAATCTCACGCATCACTTGCGCCGACCGGCGTCACTAATGACTTCCGTCGACCTGGACAAGATCCAGTCGACCGCGGCGGCAAAGTCCGCTGCCACAAACGTCGGAGGCGCGTCTACGCCGGTTGGAGAACGTAAGGTGGTGGATGGATGCCACCGACGCAATAGTCGCACGGATGCGTTCCAAGGAGCGCGTTCTCGCGGTTAGTCCACGGGTTACCCAACGAGCACAAGCTAGGCGAAGCTACGGAATGCTACGTACCGATCGAATGCTCGTCTCCGCTGCGATACTTGCCCGTCTGGACGAGCACGCCTCGCATGCCCAGGGCCATCGCGCCGCCAACATCCTGGCGGACGTCGTCCCCAATCATGACACAGTCCTCCACGCTCACATTCCTGCTCACATGCGGTCAGATCTGGATTGCCCGTTCGATCTCTGCACTAAACGACGGAATGCAACGCACATGTCGGCCACTGCCTGCTGAAAGAACTGGGGGGACGGTTTGCTACAACCACGCATCAAACAGTTCACACGCACGACAACCGCATCAGTTGTTTGCCGTCGTTGACGCATAACAAGCACCCTGCACACTATCCAACGCCGCCACCTACCCGATGACGGCTGCCGAGACGCCTGCAGCGAACTCCAACGCCTTGACAAAAGCGCCCGGTCCAATGTTGAGCCCGTTATTCACGGCATAGTAGCGCGCTTCGTGCAGCGCAATCAGCTCGCCACCGTCGAGGAGGACTCGGAATGCCTCATTTAGCTGGCGTTGCGCCACACACCACACACAACGTCAGTCACGGCTCAAACTTCCGCATCAAAAGCGAGCGCTGGCGCTCGGCTATCGAGATCACCTTGGCGTAGTGGAACTCGTCCGGGGCCAGACCAACGACGACAGCGTTGGGTTTCTCGATGCTGATGCCCGCGAACTCCTCCTTCAGCGAGTCATCTACGAGCAGCAGCGGCCGCAGCTGGCGCTGCCCCAGCAACGCGCGCGCAATGCCTCCGGACGTGACGACGTGCTCGGCCCGAATGTCTCGCAGCCCAATCGCGTGCAGCTGGGCGATCTACTGTGACAGTAGCACACACATACGAAGTAGAGCCGTAAATGAAACTCCGGCTCAGTGCCTAATTGCTCACAGTATTCAAGCAGGCGCCACGCACCAGCGATCGCCGCGATTTCTTCGTCGTGTTGGTCACTGCATGGCGCACATACCAAGGCCCACCGAGCCGACTGGTCAATTCCCCATCGTGCCTCGCGCGAATAGATCAACAGCCGCACGCACCGAATCGCACGCCGATCTCGCGCTGCGCCAGCAGCCTCCGCAGCGCGTCGACGCACCCGGGGATCACCGCGTCATCGACGTGCAGCGTTCCTTCAAACACGTTTAACGAGCGATAGATGTACGGAAGTCAGGCGCACTGAGCTTCAACCTCCGCGCCGGTTCAACGGAGATGATGGGCAGCGCGCCCTGCTTCAACCGCGGCCCTCGGAGAGCGCGCCCACTCACCGCTGAGATCGATGAGCACGCCGCGAATTGCCCGCATCCTGCGTTCCTTTGTCGCGTTTCCTTTGTGCCTGGGCGTAAATTTTGTCGCGCATCATCCCGCATTTTCCACCCAATCATCATCATCATCACCTCGGTAAAGTTTACTCCAGCTATCAAAAATGAATGTAAAAAAGCGTCAACACTTGGCTCAAAATTGAGCCTTCAAAGTTGGGAGCCAAATCAATCTGATTTGGCGCTTCTGCAATGCTACGATTGGCTGTTAGTCCGACCGATCTCATCTCTGATTGGCTGAATCCAACTGTTTTTTTAGTCAGCGCCTCTGCACATCTTGCTTTTTGTATGGGTTGCCCCAACAAACCGAGCCAGCCACCAAACGTCAACGCGCCAAGTTGCAGCACGCGCGGCGAATCAAGAAGAAAGGGCGGCGTTTCTTTCCCCTTTGCCAGCAGCAACCGCCGCCCCGAGCCATTTTTGGTCCAACGTATCGGGCAACGTAGCGAAGCTCGGCAGGCGAATACCGAATTCCTAGACGCCGCCGCGAGTACATCCGACGGCAATTCACGTCGCGTGGCCGCTACTGTGACACGTGAGGGCGTGGCGGTGCTGTACGCGCGAGGAGCTCGCCGCAACTCGCTGCAGAGCGCGAGCGACGGATCGATCAAGGTGCGGAGCGCTGGGATGGAGGAGCTTCTGCGGCAGTGGTGGTGATTTTACAGTGCGTGGTACGTCCCCTTGTTTCTTTCCGCAGGCGGAGGAGGTGCCGCCGACACAAAGACGCGGGACAAGGCGCCCTCGGCCCACGGTACGGTACGCCATGGCTGGATGGAAGACTTGGATCGACGGGCCGACCGATAGATAGCAACGGCAACTTGCTCATTTCTTTGTTTTTCTCGTGTGTGTTCAGTACTGTAGACGTCACGGGAGATTCGCGGCGCACTCGACCGGCGCACAGTGGGCGGCGCTCCTTTTTGAGAGCGGCCGGTGCGACACGTATAGCTGGCGGCCCACAACGCGACTCGCCCATTCGGCTCTCGGTGCGTGTCCCGCCTTCTCTCGGCGCCCATTTCCGCAGCGGATGCGCTGACATTCGATCGATGCTGTGCGATCTCCGCGTTGTTGGAAGAGGAAAAGCACGCCCGCGCGACTGATTTAGTACGTACCGGACGCGCGCCCATCATCTCCACTCCACGCGTGGCTACCACTTCGCCAGCTTCCATAAGGCGATTCGAGGGCAGCACAAGATGCCAGTGAGCAAGAAGCGCATCCAGAACCGCCCGGCGTCGACGATGCAGGAGCAAAAGGTGCCGGCGGCGCTGCGCGACTGGGTGCACATGTGGCACGGCGTGCGCGTCAAGTATGGGCACCGCGACTGCCGCCAGGATAAGCGCAAGGCCGACGACGAATGTGCAGAAGATGACGTCGAGACCTCCATCTTCCACGCGGGCTCGCGGCTTGAGGAGATGCCCTTCTGGAAGCAGTTTATACGGCTGCCGTCCAACTCACTCTTCCCGCGCGTCGACACGCTGTCCAACCCGCGGCGACCGTACAAGGACTTCCTCTACGTGCTGCTCAACATGCGGTGGCCGATGCTGCTGATGGTGCTCTTCGGCATCTTCCTGGTCAACATTTTCGGCTTTGCACTCGTCTCTTGGATCGGCTGTGGCGAGCCCACAAGCTTTCTCGAGTCATTTGACCTGAGCTACCAGACGTTCACGACGATCGGCTTCGGCATCGTGTACCCCAAGAAGACGTGCGCGAACATCGTCATGTCGGTCGAGTCGTTCTCATCGATGATGATCACGTCGGCCATCACGGGTCTCGTGTTCGCAAAGTTCGCCAAGCCGCGCGCCAAGGTCGCGTTCAGCAAGGTCTGCGTCGTGCAGCCTTATGGGCAAAAGTACCTAGCACTTGTGGTGCGAGTCGCGAACGCCACGCAGTCTCGCGATGTGACGCACGACGTCATCATGGAGGCAAGCTTCAAGGTGAACTTACTGCGAGTCGAGGACAAGGCCGACCAGGTGCGCGATCACGAGCGCAGCACCAGCACCAGCAGCGTCAACATTGACAACAGAAGTGTGCCGATGGGCAATCCTGGCGCGAAGCGATGGGGTCAGCCAACTCGGCCACGGCTTTTTGCCGCAGCTACTACAACGACGATCGACAGCGGCAACATCTACGAAAACATGGATGAGATGGAGTCGCAGGCGAACAATCAGCGCCAGCAAGAAGCAGAAGAGGAGTTCGCCGCCAACAAGGTACTGTCGTCGTACAACCTCAAGCTGCTGCAGAACAACTTCATCACGTTCCGCATGGGCATCGCGGTCGTGCATGTGATCGACGAGCAGTCGCCACTCTATGGCATGTCCGAGCGAGATCTCGCGCGGTCCGACATGATCATTGAGGTCGCCATGTCGGGCGTCGACTCGACGTTACAAGACACCGTCACCGAGCGCTACGTGTACACGTCGGCAAGCGTAAAGTGGGGGTATCGTTTTGCCGAGCTGCTCGACTTCAATGAGCTGGACGCCGAGGTCATCATGGATTTCGCGAAGCTCAGCACCATTGTTCCTGCTTCAATCGACGCCGGGCAGTATCTGCGACGACGCGTGCATTCGCACCGCCAGCACCAACATCACCAGAACCACAGCCTCTCTCACTCGGGCTCGTCTAATCATTTGAGTCGGCACCATCACCACTGGCACCCGGACGCGCTGCAGGAGTCTGGAAGCGGCTCTAGTGATGATAGCACGACCGACACCTCGTCATCTGACGCTTCACTGCACCATACCGCAGGCGCAGCGCTGTCGCCAGTTTATGAGTCGCCGCATCACCCTATCGAGGTGCCTCAAGAGTTCTCCGAGCAGCTCATCCGGACGTTCTCCGACTCGCTGAATACGCCGGCCGCAGCATCGTCGACTCAACAGTCACAGCAACAGCAACAGCAACAGCGAACAGAACGACCGGCGACAAAGACGACGACTGCGAAGCGGAGGAGTCTGCCCGTGCCGTCTAAGTCCTGCATGGCCATGGAGCCGCTGTTTGAGCCACTCCTGCGTCCATCGTATGGCACACAACGCATCAGTGCAGCCCGCAAGGACAGCGCGCAGCAACAGCAGCAGCAGCAGCCGAATACCGACGGCTACTACGAGTTTGACCTGGAGCAGGGCAACAACGCTGGACCCTCGATGGTCAGGAACTTCGCTGGCCTGCGCCCACAGAACGCTCGAGCAGCCATGAGCAACACGACGATGGCGCCGGAGCGCGTGGTTCCCGCCCGTCAGAAGCAGCAACTGCAAAGCCAGCTCGCTGGAAACATCATTTCGGACGAGGAAGTCGAGGACGAGTACACGGACGACGGTGGAAGCACGATCTCCGACGTGGAGCATGGAGAGGGAACGGTCGAAGACGACGATGAATCAGTCGGGTCGGGCTCAAACGGGAGTGACTCTGACTCTGACGTCGACGATGACAACGGGGTCGGCCAGGACCGACTGCGGACGTCGGTGGCGTCGATCGACGTGGAGGATACACCACGCTTCCTCACGATCGCACCGATCCACATCCCAAAGTCGTACGGCTTCATGCGGCTCTACCATTCGGCCTTGTACCAGCGCTGGCCGCGTATCACGCTCGCGTTCGTGCTCGCGTTCCTCGTGCTGAACGGTGTGTTCGGTCTGCTCTACTGGTTCCAGATGGACGGACTCGTCGCGTACTCGGACATAACTGTCTCGAACTACGAGCAGGCGTTCTTCATGAGCGTGCACACGCTCGCGACGATCGGGTATGGGTCCATCGCGCCCGTGGCGTCGTCCGTGTACATGAACATTGTCGTGTTCATCGAGTCGATGGTCGGCATCATCGCGGTGACCATCATCACGGGCATCGCGTGGTCCAAGTTTGCTCGCCCGCGCGCGCACATCCACTTCTCGTCCAAGATCGTGCTCACGAGCATCTACGGGCACCGGTGCCTCGTGTTCCGCGCCGCCAACACGCGCCACTCGGGCGAGGTGCACGAGAACTTCTTCCGCATCGGCGTCATCCTGACGAACCGCAAGACTGGGCTCCGGCAAATGTACGACGTGCCGCTGGTGACGGCCGAGTGGCCGTCCATCAAGCTGCCGGCGACGCTCATCCACATTATCGACGAGACGTCGCCCTTCTACCGGTTCCGCACGCTGGACGACCTGCTCGAGTCGCGCGTCGCCGTCATCGCGCTGCTCACGGCGCTCGACACGACCTTTTCCGAGAACGTGTACGCGCGCAAGATGTACTTCTGGGACGACTTTGCCTGCGACGTGCGCTTCGCCGACTTCGCCGTCATCGAGCGCGACCGCGTCGTCGTCGACTACGAACACTTCGACCAGCTCATCCCGGACGTGGGCGGCGGCTTCATCGGCGACGCGACCAACGTGGCGGCGCCCATGACCGACGTCGTCTAAGAGAGAGAGGTGTGCAAAGGTATGAGAGGAACATGCTGATACTTCCACACAGGGAAACGTACAATACACATGGCAACAAGTGTAACCATGAAAAGCAAAAAGACACCACTGCAGTCTAAGCGAACGAGTTGTTATTCATCGCATTCCGCTGCCAACTCGCAACCAAAAACAAAACCACCGTCACCGCCACCAGCAGCGTCTCTCCGTCCCCAAGCGTATCAACTGACGCCAACATTGGCGCTTCCAACTGCGCGCGTCTTCAGAGATCGAGAGTGCGCGTGGATCTTGTGGTTTACCAGCGGCCGCCACCGTATCCGCGGCTACCGCCACGGCCACCGCCACGTCCGCCGCCGCCGCCGCCACGGCCGACCATGTCGCGCAGCTCACGCGGCACCTCCTGGTTGGCCTCCTCCATGATCTTGACGAGCGGTCCAGCCAGGCGAGCGTTGTCGTGGCTGAAGAACGAGATGGCGTTACCCTTGTTGCCGGCACGCGCCGTACGACCGATACGGTGGATGTAGTCCTCGATGTTCTTGGGCATGTCGAAGTTGATCACGTAGCGAATGTCCTTGATGTCGAGACCGCGTGACGCAACGTCTGTGGCGACCAAGATTTGCGTGCGGCCCTCCTTGAACTCCTTCAGCGTCCAGTCGCGCTCCTCCTGCGACTTGTTGCCGTGAATGGCCTTGCAGCCGTAGCGCGTGTTGCGCAGGTTGCGGCTCAGCTCGTCCGCGCCACGCTTCGTCTCGCAGAAAATGATAATGCGGCCGCCCTCGTAGATGTCCTTGAGGTGGTTCTGCAGCGCCGTATACTTCTGGTGGTCGTCCATCACCTCGACGACCTGCTTGATCTTCTTGTTGGCCGTCAGGTCGAGCGAACCGACCGTGACCTGAATGAAGTCCGTCAGGAAGTCGTGCGCGAGCGACACAATCTCCTTCGGCCACGTCGCCGACCACATGAGCGTCTGACGGTCCGGACGAATCTGGCTCACAATCTTGCGCAGCTGCGGCTCGAAACCCATGTCAAGCATGCGGTCGGCCTCGTCCAGCACCAGGTACGTCACGCGACGCAGGTTCGTCTTACCCATGCTCAGCATGTCAATCATGCGGCCAGGAGTGCTGCAACGACACAGAGCACGTCAGCACTCGCGGGAGGAATCGTAAGCGAAAGCCATGCGTATCAACAGCACGTACCAAATGCAAATCTCGACGCCGCGACGCAGGTCCTCGATCTGTCCGCGCTTCGGCACGCCGCCGTACACGCACGTGTTCTTGATCTTGGAGCTGGCGCCGAACTTGTTGGCCTCCTGCTGGATCTGCACCGCAAGCTCACGCGTCGGCGCGATCATCAGCACGATCGGGCCGTCACCGGGTTGCAGGTACGGCTGTAACAATCACACACAAACACAAACAAGCGTTAGTCGAGTCCGTCGAATCCTCATCTTGTCAATCCCACTCGGACTGAAGACAAGAATATCAACCACAAGCGTCCGAGTGAATGAATGCTTGCTGTGTGTTTCCGCTTGCCTGCTCCACATTTTTCTCGACTTGCATTCCGCCTCTTCACCGTCCATTGCCCCAAACGGAAGCAGCAGACGACGAAGTAGGCGAAACGACGAAAAATGGCGCGGTCACGCCCATGCTGATTGTGTCGAGTCTGTCAAGACGCCGAGTTGCCGAGACACACGGTGGTGCAACGCGCACCCAGCGCGACGGACGCCAACCGACGTTCGCGACGGGGCGACTCTCGTAACAGACACTTGTAGACAGCATGGTGCGACAGCGGCGGCAGCGGAACGACAGCAACTCCATTCCACTAGTGGAACACGCGATCGGCGGTTGGCGCAAGGCGTCGGATGAACCGACGCCGGCGCACGCTACGACGGCCAGAGGCCGGAGCGGATAACCACCGAGAGCGCGATGCAAGCTGAGCTCGAACACCGTGGTATCCATACTTCCTTCACGGCCGACGACGGAGCGCCAGCACCGAAAGATATAGGAGAAGGGAGGTCGCCATGTCCGTGTGGACAGACAGGCAACCCGCATACTCTGAAGCGAGAGAATGCTTCAGCTACAAACCTGTGCGTTGATGTGGACGATCGCGGGCAGCAAGAAGGCGAGCGTCTTGCCCGATCCCGTGGCGGAAATGCCCACCATGTCGCGACCCGATAGCGCCATGGGCCAGCCCTGGCACTGGATGGGCGTCGGCTTCTCGAAGCCAAGGCGGACCACCTGCTCCAGCACGTACTCTATGATAGGAAAAGTCAAGGCACGACCGTTAGTCTTCTGGAATTAATACACAGACGACAAAATCAACAGACGTACCAGGGAAGGAGGCCTCCTCGAACGACAGCACGCACTTGGGGACGCCGCGGCCCGAGACAGTGATGTCGTTGTCGCGCTTCCAGCGCTCGTACTCCTCGACCGAGCGGCGCGTCACGTCCGGGTGCTCATAGTAAAAGTTCTTCTCAAACACCGGCAGCTTCGACAGGTCCCACTGGATGTTCAAGTCGAGGTTGGCGCCCAGGTCGCCGCTGCCGCCACCACCAAAGCCGCCACGGCCGCCGCCACCACCGTAGCCGCCGCCACCGCCGTAGCCGCCACCGCCGTAACCGCCACCGCCACCGCCGCCATAGCCGCCACGGCTACCGCCGCCTCCATACGACGACGACGAGCCGTAGTCACGGCGCGAGGACGAGTCGCCGTGGCGGTCGTTCCAGCTCGAGCTGCTCGAGTAGTAGGACATGCTTGGGGAAGAAGAAGAAAGCCGCGCGCGGTCGAGTTAATATAGGAGTTTGTATGGAAATACCGTGTTCCGTCCTTTCCCGAAGCTGGCTGTCCCCTCCAAGTCAAAATGGAGAATTGCTTGGTTGCCGGCACCGACTTTTTGTGGGGGGGGGGGGAGAGAGGGGGAGGGGGAAGTACAGTAGCAAGAGTGATGGTCGATATCGGTTTGGAGAGGATTTTAACAGCGCGACCGAGTGGTATCCAGTGCTTCAGAGAGCCGCGACATCCTGTTGGCCATGCACGTACCGTGGCCATTTTCATCCAATCAACGTCGTTTGATTAACAAATTTTGCTAAGGTGTAGGGTTAGAGACGAACGGTTGCGCCCCACAGATGGAATCTTTGCGATCCTTTTCCAAACGTTGGACGTGCTCATCCGCTCAATGGAACATTCCAAGCCGCTTCGACTGCGCGTGTGCGTGCTTCTCATGAGGAAGGGACGCTGACGCGTCATGACTCAAGAGGTGTTACAGTACTGTACTGAACCACATGCAGTCATGGTCGTGGACGGCGAAGGTGACGGTCATGAGGACGCTGAAAGCCAGGGAATCGGTGCATTAGAGGTGGTTCTACGGGCCGCCACGCCAAGCGAACAGCACAGGGCGGCGGCCCCAAAAGTTGCGACGACCGCGCTGCAGTGTGGACTTGAGTACGTGTGCTACAGTAGCGGCGACCGATGAAACAGTCCAACGCTCGAGTTTCTTGCGCAACGCGGCAGCTCAGGCAAAGATGGTGCGCTCGTACGACGCGAACTGCTGGTTGGCCTCCGAGATGCTGACTTCGATCTTGCGCGCGCCGCGTTCCTGTTTCCGTTGCGAACAAACCAGTCAGTCAACGACGCAAACGAACGCGTGGAGGTTAACTATTCTCGTCCTGATGTCGGCAAGCAGGAGAAACGTACCAGGAGGGCGACCATAGTGAAGGCGTCGATGAGCTGGTTGCTCTGTGGACACATTGAGCACGGTCAGAAATCCACCATGCAAGAGCTGCTAGGTACGCCCGGTACGTACAATGTAGATGGCCAGCTCCTCGGCCGACGAGTGGACAATGGGCAGTAGCGAGCAGTCCGCCTTCGGGAAGCTACCGGCGAACAACGGGCAAGGACGTGGTCAGCTTCGATAGGTAGGATGTGACAAGACCAGGCGTGCTGTACCTGAACTTGGCCATGTCTTCGGTCAGGATGTGGACGTTCGTGCTGTCAAACGTGATCTGCTCCCACCCATAACAGTCAGTTCGTCACCGCATTCCATCAGCCAACCGTCAATCGGCGCCATAGCATCCCTCCCAACCGACCTTGAGCGCGTCGCTCTTCATGGGCACGAGGAACGACTCGTTCAGGTCCTTGCAGATCACGCGCGAGATCTTCTTGATCTCGCCAAAGTCCACCACGTATCCGTCGTGGCCGACCACGCCGGTGATCGTCACTGCAAGTTGGTAGTTGTGGCCGTGCAGCTTCTCGCGGAACCCCTTGTACGCGATGAAGTGCGCCGCATTGAACTTCATGTAGTCCTTGGACACGTGCACCTTGAACACCTCATTGAACCCGCCGCTCGAGAACGGGCTGGTCAGCGAACCGACCTGCCCGGCACTCGTCGCCGCCAAGGCGCCAGGAACAGCTCCGGGCACCGCGCCCATGTTGGGAACGTGGGCACCGGGGCGAACACCACTCGCGGCTCCGATCGCGCCCGCCATGGTCGGCGTGGAGCCCGCATTGCGGTAGGGCTGGATCTGCGCCTTGACCTCCTCGGGCGTCTTGATGCACCCGCGCAGGTGCGAGGCCCAGCGGTCGACGTTCTTGGACGAGATCTCCTTGTCGCAGTAGACGCACTTGACGACGCCATCCGTCGTCTCGCGCGTCACGTTCATCTTGGCGATCGCTTTCTGCTCCGCCGTCAGCTCTTTTCCCATGCCCGCGCTGCCTTGACCGCCTCCGAGACCTGCCCCGGAGTTGCGCTTGCGCTTCTTGGCCGCCGCGGCGTCCCCTGATCCGCCTCCTTCCGCGGACGAACTGGTCTCGGTCTCCTCAAGCGCAGGAACCGCGATCTTCTCCTCTGCCTCCTCCAGCGGCTGCAGCATCAACGATAGCGACCGAGAGCAAGTGGCGGGGGCCGAAGGGAACGGACGGCGCGAGCAACAGGAAGCGAGAGGAACGCGGCGGACGAGGTGGCTGGCCGCTCGTCCAACTACCGTGACGGCACTTGTTTTACTGGGCGAATAACGCTTTTGGAAGAGGGCGCAACAAGAAATCACTGGAACGGCGCGGCAAAACCGACGATTGGTAAAAAAGATGCGATGTGAGTCATATTTGGCCAATGATAACGGTTTTATGAGGATGAAGAGGCTTCTGATTGGCTAATAAATGGACATGGCGCCGTCTAACACGGTTTGACTGGAATCGGTCACCATGGTGTCCGATCCGATACCGTCGTGGTGATGGCTTTTTGGTCAACCAATCACCAGCAGGTCACCCCAGCAATGACACAACGGCATTTTCGAACTCGGAATGCGCAAGGAGTGCACTATTATAGCCTTGTTTCTTCTTTCCGTTTACTATCACAATGGCCTACTACGGGGACTGTATATAACTTCTGCCTCAGCGGTGTGGTCGCGTGGCCCTGGCCCGCTTCTCGGCCCCAAATGGTCGCTGGCACTTGATGATTCGAGGTGTTCAGGCTCGAGAACGCGGGCTGTAAGTCGAGACAGGCAGCCGGCACTCCGCCCAGCGGGCGAGATCACAAACTCTCAGCGAATGCCCATTAAAAAAGGAGGGGATGCAATATGCAACGTGCATCGGCGTCAAGCACACACACACAGTCGCGCGAGCGGGCCGGAACGAGACGACGGCGGCCAGCGATGGAAAAGCGAACGCGAACGCCTTTGCCGCCGTTCTACGGCTGCTGATCCGAGACGGCGCGCGGCACGACGCTCAGGAAGAAGTTCATGCTCACGCCGAGCAACAGGCCGACCTTTTGCTTCCGCGGGACCGAGCGATCCAGAAGCTGTAGCCAACAAGCGAACAACGGGTTAGCGGCGATTGACACTCCAAGCAGCAGTAAGATTCGTCCTCAGACGTACCATTAGCAGCATAAATACGCCAAGCAGCAGACCCATGAGAAACCCCCAGAGGAACTCGGTGCCCGTGCCTTCATTGTCTGCGGCCAGGATTGAGTTGTTCATGCCGTTCATGTCGATCTGGTGCTCCATCGCGATTCGAGCCGTCGGCACAACATTCAGTGCTGCAGAAAGGATGAAGCGCAGCGTTTAGTACATGGTAGCTACCAGCAGCATGCACGACATCAATAAGACGTGACGTACCGAACTCCGACTGCGGCCCCTGTGCGTCCATCCACTCCTCCTCCAGGCGATAAATACGGTCCTCGCTCGACTCGCCGGGCACGCGCTCGGCCTGGCTAATGTAGACCGAGAGCTGCGGGTAGAAGTATAGGCGCAGCGCCTGGATCTCTTCTCGGCTGAGGTGGTCGCGCAGACGGTCAAAGCCTCGTCGCGTCGCCGGGTCGTCGCGCTCCTCCGGCTCGCTCTCCGTCATCTACACGGGTTCACGTCACGATAAGTACCTAAGCAGGCTTGAGCGCATATAAAGATAGTGACGTGTACGAACCTGGCTGACGACAGCCTTGGGCGGCGCGGCGCTGATCGCGCAGTGCACAAAGTCGTCCGACTTGACCTTGCAGCTCTCGAGCGTCGCCTTGTCGTCCGACAGCATCTTGCCCTGGTGGATCAGCCGCAGGAACTTGCCTTCGGCGTTCGCCAGCTTCTTGATGAGCTCCTTCAGCTCGCCAACGGTCGCCCTGGGCAGGATCTCGACGCGCAGCGGCTTCTCGCTCAGCGTCTTGACCTTGACCACGATCTTGTCGCTCGGCTCCTCAATCGTGATGCCCACCTGCTGCTCCTCCAGCTATTCAGCACGCACCGCATCGTCAGCCCCGCGCGGCGCCTCCTCGATACACTACCCGCAGGCCACGATCGCAACGGCAACGAGAAAAGCGCGTACCAGGGGCTTCTCCTCGGTAATGTTATCCGGTTCCATCATGGCGGAGAGGACGGCGGTGCCTTGTGTGTAAGTGAAGCGTTTCTTTGGCGATTCAGACGCCGAAAGCGACGGCAGATCCCGACCGACAGAGCTGGCGGGTCAAAGACGACGGATCCCGGTCTCCGCGAGCGCGAGCGCCGTGCCGAGAAAGGGAGAAGGGCTCGAGAGACTCCGGCACCGCGACGCGGAGTTTCTTTTGTATGTGAGTGTGCTTTGGGAGGGAGAAGGCGACCGAAAGCAAAATTAGGGCAAAAGAGCAAGAAAAATCAACAGACGCCCTAAAAAAAAGAAGACTTGGTACATTCAATACTGCTATACAGCATATATTGATGTACAGCATGTTTGTATCGAACATTAAAATCAACATCACAGTCCTCAATTTGCCTGATGAAACGATTGAAACCGTGATATCGCATGTGTTTCATGGACATGAAGTAGAGAATCTTGTCGCGAAAAGCATGCGGGTAGGGTACGAGTCGCCAGTGCGAGCCAGTTGAGGCGTGAACCCTGACTTTTAGCGAATAAAACGCGGTATTTCGCACAAGAAATCACTGAAACTCACCTGTGATTGGCTATATCATCGTGAGAGACAATCCACCCGTCACTCTTTTACGACAAGTCACTCTTTCTGTCATTGACATCAAAGGGTAAACTTCATAAACGATTTTTGTGTGCACATTGTTACAGAGAATGAGTGTTCATGACGAAGTTAGCACCAGCTTCTGTATTTATTGGGTGTAAACCACATTACAATAATTGTACGCGTTAGTGTTACTTCAGGCGACCGGAAGGAGGGCCCCACGCTGATGGACGGCGCAAAGACAAGAGGCTGCGCGACAAGAAACCGCGGGGGAACGACGGCCTCACGTGACAGACCAGCAAGCCACCACCAGGGTGTTTGCTGTTCATCATGGGTGTGAGTGAACGCTGCCGACAACGAGGAGCGGGAGCGGGTTGGCGATGTACACAGCGACGACGATGGACGCTGGTGTGGGCAAAGTATCACGAACACGGCTGAACACAATGGTAAATGAACGTCCGGACACGCTGGTTGTTGTGTATTTTTCTGGTCTTTTTTTTGCTGGAATCGTTATAGAATTTCTTTGCTCGGAGTTCACGGCGAGGGCGAGAGCGCGCGCGGCGACGGGGTCGCCGCCCGCGTCTTCCCTGCTGCTACGGCTCCTTTAAAGAAGAAAGGCACGACGGAACGCTCTCTCTTCGGCACTTGGCACCGCGGCGAGGGCCTCAACGTGCTTAGTTGAGGGCCTTCTGGGCGGCCTTGGCCTTCTCCTTGCACTCCGAGTCGAACAGGTCGCAGCCCGAGGCGCTCCACGGGAACGGCTTGGTGCGCATCTTGAGGTACGCGTACTTGGGCGCGTGCTCGTGCTCGTGGCCGTGCGTGGCCGTCAGCTGCACCGCGCCGTAGCCGAACACGAGCGCGATCATGCCGTACGAGATGTACGTCCACCGCTGCATCTGCTCCTTGGCCTCCTGCTCGGTGGCCGTCGACATCTGGCGAGCGCCAGCGCGGAGCGACTGGGTCATGGCACGGGTTCCCTTGGTAAGAAGCGACTGCGCCAGCACACATACACACGACGTCAGTACCTAACGATCCGCTCCCTCATTCATTAGCGAAGGACCAGCGCACGAAGACGCGCAGTTCCGGCGGTCGGGACGCACCATCTTGGACGTTGGAAGCGGAGAAAAGAGAGCAACTGGATAAGTCGCGGTCACACAGCTCACCCCCTTCCTCCGGGCCGCCCCCCTCTTTTCCCGGCCGCTCGCCGGGCTCGTGATGTGCTCCCAAGGTGGCGCATTTCTCTACGCATATGAGGTGAACCGGTTCGTTTTCGTTGGGACCGGTCCGGCTAACTCAACCAAACCACACCCCTGACAACTCAGTTTTAGCAAGAAAAATAATAGATGCGAGACTTGCTATTTTCTGGTGCAAACGTCTTGTTCTTTGTATGATACCCATCGTTTTGTGAAGCACGTTATGCTAAAAGAAGCTAAAACTCCCTTTCTAGAACCGGAGAAAAATCTAGGATGGATTCAAGTAGCCAATCAGAGGATGGATCTCCTGAACAAGATCCAAGTTGAAGTCGAATCGCGAAACGGCGCCAGTGATGATGCACTGGGCGCTCGCTGTCGCCACGGGGCTGGACGTGTCACGCCCGCGTCCCCGCCATAGACGCGCCGCCCTTCGTGCACGTGTCTTTTTGCGGCTGAATGCATTGCGCCCGTTCGCGGTTTCGCTTCGCCCGGTGGCGCATTCTCAGTTCGTTTACAGTCGCCGCTCCCACTTTACGATCCGTCGCCCAAGTCGACATCAGATCCCATAGTGTTTTGAACAACATTGACCGCATGACGGACTCGCCTCGATGCACGGCGCGGCCGAAAGCCGGCTCCATCTCCAGCTTCGGCCGCTCTGGCAGCGGCAGAAGCGTTGCTGGCGTCCACAAAGTGTCCGTCGATCTGCCGCTTGGCATGCTCCCCGCCCGCGAAGATGCGCTGTCGCTGCCAAAGCTGGTTGGGGCCATCAAACACGAACTACGACTCCCCAGAGATGCCAAGGACCCGTCTCTCAACAAGCTCGTCGTGCTGCAGCAACTGCTCGAGTGAGGCACAAATTGATCCTTCAGCATGAGGGTCAGCACACTCTCGCCTTGTGCTTTCATCAGTGCGACTGGATACCAATGAGGAGCCTCCTTACTGATAACGGGTCTGTATCTTATTGTACTATGCGGTTCAATGGCAACTGGCGTGACGTCAAACGGTTTGCGCTTGCGGACGAGTCGAGGAACTACACGCGCAACCTCATCTCCATCGACCACGAGACGTACGCGCTCATCCTGATCGTGTGGAACCCGGGCAAGTACAGTCCGATTCACGACCACCCGTGTGATGGCTGCTGGGTTCACGTCATCGCCGGCGCAGTCAACGAAGTGAGGTACTCGCGCCACGACAACCGCCTGGTTGAGATCGGCAACGCGACGCTCACCCGCGGCGCGACGACGTACATGGAGGACTCGATCGGTCTGCACAAGATTGGGAACCCGAGTTCCGACGCGCCTGCTGTTACGCTGCACCTGTACTCGCGCCCTACTACAAGTGCCGCGTCTGGTTTGACGAGGAGGACGCCGCCAAGTGCTCCGAGGCGCACACGTGCTACTTCTCCGAGTACGGCGAGCGCGCCGACTACTAACTCGCAATTGAAAGCGACTGCGCTAGCTCCTTCGCCCTTGTCTTGTTGATCAAAGGTCATGGATGTCGTATGCTTTCAATCTAATGCGAACCTGTTCAGCCGATGAAGGGGCATCAACTTAGAGCGCCAGGCCTTGGAACGACGGTCAGCGCTGGCTGGACGCGCGCTCAGTGCGTGGCGGCTCACCGAGTGGATCAATAGGTCCTGACGTCATCGGACCATCGCGCGACTACAGCAAGAATACAGAGAATCGGGGGAGTGAGCTACCGTAGCGCCCCAGATCCAGTGACCAGCAGTTGATGCAAGGATGCCAATACCTTGCCAACGACGAAGGCATCTGCTTGGCGCAGCGCGCTAGGCGGCTGGAACTGCGCTCGCGTGTACGCGGAGCCGGGTCTAGAAAAGTCCGAGAGCTGTTGGGTCCCAACAGTCAATGCCAATGGCCAATCGCAGCAGGTAAGTTGGTGTTAGCTATCCAGCAGGATGTCACCAGAGTAGAAGGTGCAAGCTGAGTGCATGTCATACCGTGTCGAAGCGCTTGTCGGCGGCCGCGGCCTGCTCGGGCTGATCGACAATCTTCCGGATGATGCCCTTGGCCACAAGCTCCGCCTTGCCACTCTTGCGGCAGCCGTGAGCTATCGTATCACACGAGATGCCATCGAAGAGATACAATATTAGGCAAGGCTCCTCGTGGGGACACATCGGTTCCCAGAAAAAACCAATTTACCCGCAAAGAACGGCCAAATCGCCTCCGATATGCTGGCATAATCGACCGGTGCCCGGCCCTCGACGTCCGTTGCACGAGGACTGGCGCCGCGCTCCAGCAGAATCCGGACGACCTTGCCGTGTTCCTGGAATGCCGCGGCGTGCAAAGCCGTCCAGCCAGTGCCTGCAGGTTGCCAAGAGAACGCATGAAGCAAACGTGAGCTTACTTCTCGTGGACGAGATGGTGGATGAGAGGACCGGTTAGCGAAAAGCGAGACGCACCTTCATTCCGGGCAGTGACATCCGCGCCCTTGTCCAGCAGGAACGCGACCATCGCGTCGTTGCCCCACAGAGCCGCCGCGCAGAGCGGCGTAGTGCCGTCTACAACAAGGATAACACAAAGCATACATCAGTTTTATCGGGGTACAAGTCGATGCTACAAAGCGTTGAGCTAGCAGTCACGCACCCTTTCCGGGCGTGTCGATGTGCACCCCGTTGTCTAGGAGGAACTCGACCTGTCCAGCCAGGCCAACCACAGTGTCGTCAGCCAAAGAGCGAGCAAGAGATAACGACACCGAGTCGATCGCTCCTGTGCCTCGCAGCAGCACCACACAACTCCAGGACGTTACCATGGCGCGCGATCCGTTGGCCGCGGCCTCGGCGAACTCCATGTGCGACCGGATCACGCCGTCGCGGCGTTGCTGCTGTAGCTGCTGGTCGTCGTCCATGTTGCCGCTTCTCTTTATCTCTTGGCGCTTGCGTTTGAACTTGCCGGAGCGGAGAAAACTCGAATGAGCCTGACACTGTCAAAAAGCAAAACGTCCCCAGCGAGCGGCAAAGTATAAATACCATCGCAAAACGAGTGAAAGCAGCGACGTGTCACGTTGGAGAGTAGGATCCATGCAGTCGCTCCAGACAGCACAAGGCACTCACTGATCCTGGATTTCATCTGAGCGCATCTCGCTTAGTCAACGCGCCATCCCATGCGGTCGGATAATGTATGAAAGGAAAGCAAGGAAGGTTGAGCACTCACGACAAGTTCTCGATGCACTTGGCGAGCGAGACGCGGTAGACGTTCGTGCCGTGCATCGTGAGCTTCCGCTTGGAAGACGCGTGCAGGTGACGCTCAACGAAGCTCGGGTCCACGATCAAATTGCCCTCGACGTCCAAAGCCACCTCCGTACCCACGTGCTGATATAATCCCCACTGAGATGTTCAAACAGCAGCAAACGCAAGGAGGGGTTAGTGACTGGGATCAACGTACCCACCAAAGAGAGTCAACTGAAGAAAGACTCACGAATTTGGGCACGCCGGGAACGATGTCGCCGTCCATGACGACGCGGTAGCTCGTGGGCACGCTCTTGTCGTAGAGGTGGCGGAAGCTCGGATTCCCGACCCGCGGCCCACCAAAGCTGTACATGTTGACCTTCATGTTGAAGTTGACTGCGAGGTCGTAGGCGCCGAGCACCGCGAGTGCTCCACCCATGCTATGGCCCGTCATGTATACCGACACGCCCGGGTTCTCGTCTAGGATGAGCCGCACCACCTCCCGCAACTCGCTTCGCACCGACTCGTACGCAATCCAGAAACCTAGTGTTGACATGCCAGCGACCATGCGTCAGAAGTCCCTATCGCACCACCACAAGGTGCTCAAGACGAGTAAACACAGCGCGAAACAATGTCAGTATACCTCGATGAACGCGTGGTAGCGTCATGTTGAGGACGGGAATCCGCGCCGCGACGTCCTCGGCGACCTCCCTGCACGTTCGTCGCCGCCGCCGTAGCCCACGTGACTTGATCCAGAGAACACGCTGGTCCGCGCGAAGATTGCTCTTCCAGTTTTGCTTGCTTGTTGTCCCGCGGAATGCGATCACGAGTCGCGAGCGATCGCCCTGGCTGAGCGCGACGATAACGTGTGTATCCGTAAAACTGCTACGCAGGTGCGTGATGAGCTCGAAGCCGAAACGCTCGAGGCTGAGCTCGCCATATCCGGACGGCGTCGGCTTGCCCGGCGGATCAAAATACGCCTGCCACGCCAACTCAAGCAGCCACTTCGCGGTCTCCACGCAAAACAGGTTCGAGTCTGGAGTGAGGAAGCCATACGAGTCGAGCCGCGGCTTCTCTTCGACGTGGAACGCTGTGGATGCAAACAGCCCAGTGCTGTCACCCGAGCGCGGCGGCAGGTGCACGAACATGACGAGGTAGACGTATACCGAGAGGAAGATGAACTTGCCGAGCGACGGGCGACCGGTGTGCAGCTTCGCGAACGTGTGCACCGAGTCTTGGATGAACGCGCCGTAGCCCATCAGGTACCACGTCTGGAAAAGGTAAAACACCTGCAGCGCTGACAGCGCCAGCACGTAGACAAGGATCAGCAGCGTCTCGAGGAACAAGAAGCGGAACGACAGCTGCTTGAAGCGAGTGGCCATGTACGGCAGCGCGCGCAAATATGCGCCCGTGCGCACCCCAATGACGGCGATCCACGCGAGCCAGACGAGGAGAAGCGCGATTCGAACAAAGCCCAACAGCGCATACAGCTCATCCCGCGTTCCGAACGGCAGGAAAGCGTGCATGTAGCTGTCGTCGGCTAGGAACAGCGAAGGCATGCGCAGCACCGTCATGGCCGTGTCGACTGCGAACATGCTCAATCCGAGCAGCGCCTTGAGCACGAATGCGCTACGTCGTAGTAGTGCCGAGTCCCCTGCGTGTTGGTCAAGCAGGTTCAACCAAAACACGTAGAAGAACGCCTCGGCGAAGGACTCGCACGCGATCGAGACGAAGCGTGTGCGGAGACTCACGGTACGCGCCATCTCCGTCGCCGCGTACACGGGGTTCTGCCACAGCACGAGCACGACGCCGAGACCCAGTACCCACTTCTGAACAGGCAGCACGTCCGACCACGCGCCATCGTGGAAGTTGAGAACGGCAATCAGCCAGCACGGGAGCGCGAGAATCGACGACAGCAGGAATATGCCACGCACGACCACCTCGCTCACGTGCACCGACGGCTTACTGTGTTAAACCAACGAGAGCATCAAGTTAGAGAAAGTATGGGAGAGCAGATCGAAGCAGCGAGTGATGACCCACTAGACCGCCTGCTTTGGCGTACTTACGTGTAGGCGAAGTCGTAGAGCACTTTCTTCCCGAAAACGTTAGGGTAGAGTCCGTCGTATGTGATGGCGACCAAGTATGACCCGTATCCGTTGCCACGCTGTCTCGGCATCACACAGTCAGTCAGTGAGGTATTAACCACGCGCGACTAACCAGATCAGAGCGTACCAGATCCTCAAAGTCCTGCGAGATCTCGAAGAGCTTGGCGACGTCGCACGCACGACGCTGGCGGCAATTCACCCAGACGCTCTGATTGGACTCCGCGGCAATACGGATCTTGGAGTACGGCATGACGCTAGTGTCAATACCGTACAGCTCATAGCCGTAGCGTAGCACGTACCCTTCGTCACCCAAATCCTCGTCGCCGAGAGTATTGCTGCCGTCTGCGCCAGTCACTCTATCAGTGCGGTTCTCACCGCGATGCACGATCCGCGCGAGTCTCCAGGCCTCACCAATGTGCTCCAGTTGCTGGAATTCAAACTCATCCGACTCCAGCAGCGGTACAGACAGCGCACTCTGGTTTACGAGCTCGTCTACGCGCAGCTTGACTTCCATTGCCCCCGCGTACCACGACACGTTGCCCACATACGCCGACCACCTCGCCGTGCCGCGCAGCTTGTCGACCACAATGCACGGCTCATGCGGAAGCACTCGGTCTGTGCAGTACCCACCGGGAAGTGTGATGTCCTGGATTCATGCACACATGAAGCTCATTAGATCAGTCCTCGAGTCTTCGGAAGTACTGATCGTGGAGCAGAAAGGGACCCCCTACCGTCTCCAGGTACCCCTGGCTCTGTAGATACGGCAGCACCAGCGCCAGCAGGAACGACAGGTACGTGATTGACAGCACGGTCGTCGCCGCGCGCGACGACAACGTCTCAAGCCGGATCCGCGGGCGCCCGACGCCGTTGCGCGGTCCATGCAGACTCCCTCCTGCCTTCTGCATCTGCCAGTCGCCCCCACCCACACCAGCACTACTTCCGCCGTCTGCGCCGCTCGCGTCGCCCGCCTGCATACGCACGCGCATCTCGTACGTGTCGCGAAAGAGCTCCGACGACGCGTACCCTTTGGACTGGAAGAGCAGCGGACGGTACACGCGCTCGTCGCCGTCGTCCGCCGCCTGCTGCCGCCCGCCCCCGCCCCCACGCTTCGCCCTACGAGAGCGATCTGCCGCACCCGCTGAGGAAGCACCAGCGCTAGCGCCAGCTCCATCGCCGTCGCCGTCGCCGTCGCCGTCGCCACGCGGCCACATCTTGGACCCAGGAAGAACGCTTGTTGAAGGAGAAAGTGCGTCGCTTCTGGCGGAAAAACCAAGTGAGGAGAATCCAAATCCAACAAGTCCGCCTGGAATCAATTATTGTAGGTTCTGTGACAATTGTGATGGACAAAGGAATACATATATTACGGCAGTTATTTTTCGCAATAATTGGTTTGATTCTGAGAAAATGTATCCAAATCAAAGGGCACATGCGTGGCAACAAGGGCGGCTCATAGCCACGGATCGGCGGCAGCCGGTGACGACGATGCTGTCACGCCCATGGCGAACGACGCGGGCTTTTGCTGAGCGACCGACGGGTTCATCCAGTCGTGTGTCTCAAAGCTGACGCCCTGGGGTAGTCGAGTCTCCACCGGCTGGAAGTCCGCGGTGAACGACGGCGTCGTCTCGGGCTTGGTGGTCACGAACGGGTCGCTTGACCCCATCGCAACGATTGGAGTCGACAGCGACAGCTCCTGGCCGATAGACGTTGCCTGGGAGATCGCACGTTCCAAGACACCGCCTGTGAAGATCCGGATCACGTCGAGCGGGTACTTTTCGAGCTCTTGAGTGTTGATCGCTGTGGATCGGAGCTCCAAAACCCCAACCCACTGCGGACTGGGCGTCCTCGTTGACGCTAACCCGTCAGTTTTGGCAGACGCGCTATCATCGTTGAAAAAAAGCGTCAACGAGGCGGTGATGTAGTCGTCCCAGCGAGTTTTCGCGACCATCGCCACCTAGAGCATCATGTGAGAGTGGAATTAGTTGCTGGGCATTGACTGTACGGTGAACGAACAGCGACAGAAGACGTACGTGGCAGTAGAACGGCAAGTCGACCAGCAGCTCTGAGACGACAGCGACGCGAGGGCTTTGGCGCTGCAGTACTCGTTGGCAAATGAACAGCGTGTTCGCCACCGTGTTTGCCGATACATCGCGAGCTCGGGACCGTACGGGCAACTGGATGGTGGATTGCGCACTACAAGAGAGCGAGACAAACACACTCGTCAATTCATGATACAGCACTCGCCAGCTTCACGATCAATAACTTTCAACGTTGCCCACGCCGTACCTTTGCCACTGGGTCTGGAAGAACGATGCGGTCGCGTTTGGAGCACGCGGGGCGGAGAGGAGCGCGTCGAAATGCACCACGAACGGGTCGGACATGGCCAATCGTGTCGGAACGATCTTAGCTGTCTGCTCTTGGTCCTGCTGTTCGGAGGACGAGGCGTTCGCGTCGCTGAAAGCCACTTGCACGTGGAACGCTGCCTGGGCGAACTTGCATACCTGGAAGCGCTTCTCGGCCTTGATAACGCCGAACGGAAGCAACGTCGAGCTTACTGCTCCGCCAGCGGGAAGCACGCGCACTTTCAGGTCGTTCGAGGCGTCGATGCACTTTGCTGCGTTACCGACAGGGCAAATGCGCAGTTCGAAGTCGCTCAGCGCGAGGCTCGTGACGTTGCAGCACGTTATCTCCAGCACAACCACGTCCAGAGTCGCGTCCGATGGCTGGTAGTAGCTCAACTGGATCGCAAGCGGGTCTACAGAGCCCGTCACAAGAACAGGTTCCTTGTAGCGCTCGCTGTCGACAGATAACAGGTTCGGGAGCTGATGTTGACCGAACGGAAGGAAGTTGGCGTACGGATTCATCAGCTCTTGCGAGAAGAAGCTTGGCGACGAGTCCGGGATCCCCGTCAGTCGCTTCTGATCCAGTCTGTGCATGAACAAATGAGCAGGTTAGTGCCGCGAGAGTATGTACTCGAGCGTAGCAAATCGAACGTACATGTGATGGCACAGTTGGGTCGCGGGGCAGTTCTTGGCCACGTAGAGCCGCAGTTCCTGGTAGATCTTGTCCAGTTGAACCGTGGCAGGTGGGTGCAACTTGACCATGTGCTTCAGACACTCGGCCACTGCCAGTAGTGCGTTCGCGCCGACCCAGCGCTCTTGCGGCTCATCACTAACGAGGTCCACGACTGCACCGCAGACCGTCGAGCCGCTTCCAAGCCGTCCGTCGTCAAATGCCGCCGTCGCTGTCGCGGATGGTAGCGCGGCCTGTGCATTGTCACCGTCTTGATCCGACGCCATCGCAAACGTTGCAATGACCTCAAACTTCACGGCGTCCACCATCACTTGAGCGGGGACGAGTTGGTACACGTGAGCCAGGTGCATCCCAATGGAGAGCAGCTGCAAGCGAGCACGCAGAGACGGGATCTGGCGCCAGATCTTGAGCACTTCCTTGCGGAAAAAGTCCAGCGACTCGTGGAATGCGCCAGTCGACCGCACTGCCGATTGGAGGAAGTGGCCCGTCAAGAGCGCCATGTAGCACCGGAGCATGCTGCGTCGATTGTTCGCTTCGACTGGGTCCTCCGACGCGGAGGGCAACTTCGGTGTGAGTGCGCCTTTAAACACTTTCAAGGCGATCAATTGCGTGAGGAGCAAGCTCCGCTTTGCCTCAGCGGGTGCGGCTTCATCGCAGTTCGTGACAGCTTGCGCGATCGCTCGAAACGCCTCAGCGACTACGGTGCTATGCGCGAATTTGGATGCGCTCGAGTGCGGCGAAGACATGAGCTCGATCGCACAAAGCGACTCGAACAGCTCGAAGTCGCGGTGGTGGTGCACACGGTCGAGTATCGACGCCATAAGCGACTGAAGCAGCTCGCTCCGGTCCCTGTTGGATAAGTATATGGGGTAAACGTTAGTGACCATCCCGGTCGAAAACAACAAGGCCGGTATTCACCAGCACACAGCGACTCACGTTTCTCGCTCGATCAGGAAGATGGCATCCACCGCCCATGTGAACCAAGCCACACATCTGGCACCAGAGAGCCACGCGAACGCGTGAACCAGCATCTGGGTGAACTCGAGCTTGACGGCGCCGTTCTTGACGAACGAGCACTGCGCGATCAAGTGGTTGACCAGGATGGCGCTGTGCTGGACGCGTGCCAGCTGCTGCAACGGGTGAGAGAGCAGGATGTACATCGCGCGACAGATACTGGTGCCCTGTGACAGCGACGCTTTCTTGCTGAGGAGCGGGATCATCCACGTGCGAAGTTGCTCTCTCACGAGTTCGTCAATGCGAACGCGCTCGGTGGACGCGCTGTCATACTCGTCCGGATCCGCGTCGTCCGACTCGGGAGTGTCAATATCAAGGTCGAGGTACGGGACGCTGACACTCGGACACCGCGCACCGGTCCGCTCCATCATCATGAACAGCAGCATAGCAATCCAGAGCGCTCCAGTCGCTTGATGCTTCATTGGAAGGGCTCGAGCTGCAGCGACTAGCGACCGAGCGCGCGGGAACGCCTCCTTGAACATGGCGGACGCGATGTCGTTCATGGAGGCCTGGTTTTGCGGATGGACCTTTGCGAGCGGGAAGAACGGCGCCATCGCTGCGGTTCTGGCGAACAGAGTCCTCATGGCAACGAAGGAGGCTCCGACGGCGTCTTTCTGGTGGAGATCGTCCAGCAGCAGTGTCTGGAAAATGAGCTTCCAGACGTCGATGGCCATGCTCCACGTGTCTTGCTGGCAGCATATCCTCGCCTCGTGGGACTCGAACGGGAACGCCATCAACCCGCCGTTGGTGATACTGCTCGCCACGTCCAGCAATACTCTCGACAGCGTCAAGACTGCGCAGCAACGCACGTCCACGTTCTCGTGCGTGAGCACCGCGCGCAGCTTGCTCATCGGCTCCTTCTCCGTCGATACGAGGAAGCCGAGCAGCAGCTGCGGCGGGACCTGCTCCAGCACGGGGAGGCAGACCTGCAGCACGGGCGCGTTCTGGGACCCCGCGAGCTCCATTACGCACGCGTCCAGCACGAAGGCCCACGTATCGACCGTCATGGACGTTGGCGCCTTGCTCACGATGCGGTAGCCGAGCACCTTCATGAGCGTGCTCGCCTCAGTCTTCAGGCATTCCTGCACCAGTGACTTCAGTCAGTATAAGCTCACCAGGCGTCGAGTTTTTGCGATGGCCGCACCTCAAGGGTCTCTCTCAGGTCTCGCAGCGCGATGGCGTTCCGCTTGGTCGCCACGACCTGCAGCACCCGCTGCGCGCGCGCGAACGCCTTCTTGGCACTCGCCGAGTTGTCCGCGCCGCTGTTGTCCTGCATCATCCTGGCCCGGGTGTCTTGTTCAGACCCCTTGGACAGCAAGTACAACACAGCGAGTGTCCTCTCGGCCTTGATGCGGTGGCTGCTCGCTTCCCGTGGCTCTTGGGCCGGATCCGCGCCGCTGGCGGATCGCTCCACGCCCTTTGGGCCTCGGGAGACCTTCGCGCAACCTTTGCGGGCATGTAAAGTGGTGTCCAAGCGTATCCATCCTCGCGGTGCTCAATCATCCCCCGCAATAAAGCTGCCTTGGGGCGTTGTTAATGAACACTAGAACGGGCAAAGGGACTGGCTGAACGCGCGATCTCAGCAACTTGCATCGAAATCGTCTCGCTACTCGCAACAGTCTGTTACGAATGACAGGCGCGAGGGGGGTCGTGAACGTGTGCAGTTATATTCATTCAGCAGCTTGCACAGACGATGGGCCGCCGCCCCGCCTTGGTCTGCGGCGGGGCTGCTGCCTACAGCCGCGCCATCGGTGTCGCACCGGCGGGGGGAGCGTCCGCTGCAGCGCTGCAGTACTATACTCAGCCGAGCCGCTTCGTCGGGGAGGGCGTGACCGCGGGCGACATGTTCTGCGCGAGCGGCAGCTCCTCGTCCGAGTCCTCGTAGTCGTAGTACGTCTTCTCGCGCTGCGAGAACGTCTCCGAGATGAGTCCCAACTCGCCGGCGCGCACCTTCTCTCTCCGCCAAAAGACGTAGCACGCGCCCATTGCCATCGCGTACAGCACGGCTACACGTACACGCACACACGCACATACATCCCACGCGTCGGTAGTTAGCAGCCTGTCGTCACGACAAGAGGCGAAGCGCGCGCGGGGCGAACGCACCGGCCTCAAAGCACGCGTTGGCGGTCGAGCTGGGCGATTTGGCGTTGCGCACAAACTTGGGCTGGAGCTTCAGCAGCGCGCCCACGATCGTCTGGCGGCCACACACACACACAAGAGGACCAACACCCACAGTAAGGCATATAGTCGTCGGGATCAACGGCCAAGCGCCGCCGCCAAAGAGTCACACGCCCGCCATCGACTGACCAGGAAGACGAACCCAGCGAAGCTGAAGATCACGCCGAACAGATACCCTGGACACGCACGGAACAAGAGAGCGCCAGCCAACGCAGGAGCGAGTCAGTAACGATGCAGAGGCCCTGTATACGGCCGCTGGACCCCGCATATATCCGCAGACGGTGAGCACGTACACGAACTCTTGCCCATCGGTCCCTCGCGCTCTGCGCTGTCGCTTTCCGCTTTCCTTCTCTTTCCACCCAAAGGGCAAGACGGCGCGAAAATACCACATTTCATTGGTCAAAATATGCAGGTAGTTGCCGTTTTATAGCCAATTAGTGGACATCTATCGTCACATACCCAAACTGGGATGTGGTGATTGCGCGACATCATCGCGCAACTTTAGACTTAGATGGCTTCACGCAACTGAGACGTTGGCTGGGGAGTCACACCCGAGCAGCTCGTATTAAAGTTTCAATGTTGACATGGATGAAACTCACCATCTACTGGCGGGCCGCCAGTCTTCTTTCACTCGATTGGAACACTAGCGGACATACGCGCGCGCGGATAGCGGGGACGCGTGCATCTTTCTTTCTCCGAGAGTAGACAGCAGCTACCTTACGTATCCGTACGTACCGACTCCGAGTCGAGAGAACGGCTCGGTGTCGAGCCCTTTCACGTTGACATGCGGATATCCAACGACTGGGGCAGCGCAATAGGAACGGAAAAGATGCGTGTTGACGTACATACCTAGATACGTATGTACATGCAGCGTCCATGCCCGCCCGAGCCAGTCATCGATGCACTTCAACGGGGCCGTCGCAAGTTCGAACGTCGCGTCAACGCAGTGCGCGTGACGCCTCCCCGTCTACTGCGACTGTTCGGCGGAGACTTTGGAACAGCGTACAGTGTATCCATCAACACCCCTCCGCCAGTCTTCGAATCACTTGCTAAAGCATCAACACGACGAGAAAATGCATCCCCAGCAATACAAACCAACCTGCACGGACTAGCGGACACGCGCCCATCCCTCAGAAACCCACAGCCAGGACTACGAGACAGACGTTACGCCGAGCGTAATTGTCTTTCTGCCGTTCGAATCGAAGTTTACACTCACCGACCGAGCCAAACCGCAACGCAGTCGCTTGTCTTCAACTGAGACTCACAACGCCACCCAGGCCGCGTCCGTTGTTAAACGACCGCTTCGACCAAAGCACGCACGACGTTCTCTCATCCTCTCTGTTGTTGCAGTCATCACCGTCATCTGTCGCGAGCTCAACAGCAAACCGCGTCGTGCTACAGTATGTATATGACAGCGCGTACTGCAGATGCAAGCGATCTTTGCAGTACGTACCTGCTGCCACGGACATCTGCCCTGCCGACAGGGCGCGAGCGTTTCGCCATCGTTGCTTTAATGAAATGGAATTCGGCGGTTTCGATGACACCCTTGCACATTTAACCGCGAACAGCTCCCTGTCGGGCGAAACCGCCTCGACACCCCAGACGAGCGCGCTCTCCCAATGCCAATCCACATGATCAGCGCATCATGAAGTTGAAGTCCGCGGCCCTTTACTAGACGGCGTCGTTATATAAACTCACACTGCTTGTGATTGTCTATCTCGATGCATCTTGGTCGCTTTCCTGGCTGCAACAGCTCCCAAGCGCACGCATCCAAGTCCCGAGCGAGCTCATTCCCCAATCTCCCCCGTCGTCCTCAAGTCGCGCTTCCCACACACCACACCAGTCGACCGGATCGCAACATGCAGGCGACCGCTTCGAGCTCCCTGCCCACGGCCGCGCCAGGCTCTCGCAAGCGGCGCGTGCTGTGCGTGCACGGCTTCCGCACCAACGCCGCGATCATGAAGGACCAGATGGCCGGGCTCCGTCGCGCCATGGGGCCCAACGTCGAGTACGTGTACCTCAACGCGCCGTTCGTGGCGCGCGGCAAGCCCCACAAGGTCGTGGAGGACCTGTACGCGCGGACCGCGCCGTTCTACGAGTGGTGGCAGGGCCGCTACCTGCGCACCAACACCATCGCCGACGGCATCGACGACATCGTGTCCAGCAAGACCGACACGTGGAACCTGATCTTTGAGGACCTCGACGAATCACTACTGTACATGGAAGCCCAGCTGCGCCAGCTCGGACCCTTTGACGTCGCGGTCGGGTTCTCGCAGGGGGCGACCATGCTCACCATCTTCGCCATGTGGGCGCTGCAGAAGCGGCTCACGCGCTGGTGGGCACTCACCGTGTGTTTCTCCGGCGTGCGCGTGCACGGCATCAACTGCCGCGAGCTGTTCGAAGACGCCAGCGGGCGCGCCAAGCTCGTGCCGATCCCGTCTATCCACATCGCTGGGACGACCGACTCGATCTACTACGAGAGTCTTGAGCTCGCCAACATGTATGAAGCGCACCCCAAGGGCAGCGTGCTCGTGCGGACGCTGATGGAGCATGACGGCGGCCACCGGTTCCCGCAGCCGCGCAAGTTCATGCACCTGTACGAGCGACTGGCGCAGCTCGTGCACCAGTTCTTCCAGTACTCCAGCTCTGCTCTCACGCAGCCCAGGGCGCGGCTTTGATCCGTCAGCGCTCACACCTTCTTGTCTCGTCTCGCGTAGCTAGTCGTCCCCATCCGTCGACGTCGACTGGCGTCTCCTCTTGCGTTTTCTTCAGGGTATTTAGCGTAGGTGTTGCCGTCCGACCGGCACGTTATTTGCTGTCGTTCATTGCGTACCGTAGCGTACTCCATGGGTTCGCACTAACAGAACTCGATTATCAACTCCAAATCGACGTGTGCGATTGGCAAAAGCGGTTGAAAGGTGCAAGTTGCAAAGTATCCAAACGTTATCAGAATGGATACGGTCACTAAGACGGGATAGCTACGTCCTCTTGTCACTATTACGAGTTGAGCGCAGCCATGACGCACACTCAGCACTGATGACGTCAAACAAGTCGAGGACGCCGCCCCTCGAGTCGATCAGTTCATCAGTTCCGACGTGTCGGGCGGACGTCGCGAGGTGAGGCGGTCGCCACCAGAGCTCTTTGGCTCACCATGAGCGCCAGCGCCGCCGCCAAAAAGCTGCGCATCCTGTGCATGCACGGGTACCGCACCAACAGCGTCATCATGAAGGACCAGACGCGGGGGCTGCGCCGCGCGCTCGAGCCGCACGCCGAGTTCGTGTTCCTGGACGGCCCGATCGAGGCGCGCGGCCCGTCCGAGGACGTGATCGAGAAGCGCTACGAGAGCCACAAGCCGTTCTACGAGTGGGGGATGTTCAAGGAGCTGCCGCGCAAGAAGCGCAACGGCGAGGACGACGTGTACGACGACCAGGGGTGGCACCACGACTACGTGGACTTTGACCGCATGGTCGAGTACATGGACGAGCAACTGCCGCGGCTCGGGCCGTTCGACGCGGTGCTCGGCTTCTCTCAGGGCGCGCAGACGGCCGCGGCGCTATCCATGTGGTACCTGCACAAGCACAACGTGCAGTGGTGGAAGTGCTGCGTGCTGGTCTGCGCCCCGCGCGTGCGCGGCGTGGGGCTGCGCCACCTCTTCGAGAACCTGGACGGGTCGCCGAGGCGCGTGCCGCTCCCGTCCGTGCACATCCTCGGCAAGCAGGACACGCTGTACCAGGCCTGCTACGAGATGGTGGACATGTTCGAGGACCAGCCCGAGGGCACGCCGGCCATGAAGTTCGTGTACGAGCACGAAACGGGCCACCGCTTCCCGTCGGGCGAGCGGCACGACGAGCTGTACGACCAAGTGGCGCGCCTGGTGCGCCTGCACTGCGGCCACCAAGTGTAGCGGCGCCCCTTGCACACATTAGAGAACAGCGCGCTGCGAATACAACACGAGGGTACAATGTTTGGTCCATGAGTTTCTACTGGCGCATCGGACCCTCACCACCGACAATGGAGCACTTAACTCCATCGGGTTGATGGTCATCACCCTGCATTCTTACTCTGCTTCACTCATCAAAGTCTTGTGTTGCAGCTTTACTCATACGCCCAATACTGAGCGACTGACGGATGGAGGATGCGCACTTGAAGAACGATACAGCTCCACTTCACGCCCGCCCTTCTCCGTTAAACGCTGCAGTCCTTACATCTCAAACATCGCGGCAGGCCAAGATGAGTGCGAAGCGTCTGCGCGTGCTGTGTCTGCACGGGTACCGGACCAACAGCAAGATCATGCGCGACCAGACGCGCGCGCTCCGGACCGCGTTGGGGCCGCAGACCGAGTTCGTGTTCTTGGACGCTCCCTTCGAGGCTCGTGGGCCGGCCGATGAGATCATTGAGAGCCGCTACGCGGACCACCGCCCGTTCTACGAGTGGGGCGACATCAAGCGGCTCGAGCGGAAGCCGGGAGCGCGAGACAACGGGTGGTACCATCGTTACACTGGCTTCGACTCGACGGTCGAGTTTATGGACGAGCAGCTGCGCAAGTACGGCGCGTTCGATGTCGCGCTCGGGTTCTCGCAGGGCGGCCAGATGATCACGGCGCTGTCCATGTACTATCTGTCCCGCCGCGACGCGTCCTACTGGAAGTGCTGCGTCATTTGCTGCGGCACGCGCGTGCGCGACGCTGGGCTGCGCCCGCTCTTCGAGAACGCGGACGGGTCGGCGAGGCGAGTGCCGCTCCCGTCCATCCACGTGCTGGGCAAGAGCGACAAGTTCTACGGGACGTGCCGCGAGCACGCCGAGCTGTACGACGACTGGCCCCGAGGCGCGCGCCGCCCGAAGGCCGTGTTCGAGCACGACGGCGGCCACCGCTTCCCGTCCGGCGACCGCCACGGCGACATGTACGCGGAGATCGCCGACCTCATCCGCGACCACTGCGCGGAACTGGAGGAGTGAGCGAGGCAAGGCGGACGAGTATCCATGTACATCCAACACTCATTATGCGTGTGATAAGCGGTCAGGTGTTGTCCCGGTGCATTCTCAGCGCCCTCGCTCTCCCACTCGTGCGCACAACCTGTTTACCATACAAAAAAGTGAGCAGGCCTTCAACCAGAACTGGTTGCATGTCAAAATCAGACAAACGCACCCTCTTTTGCTTCAAATTATACTTTAAAGCACCGTCTTCTAACTATTAGCAATAGCACAGGCAACATGATTGGCTGGAATATTTCATTATCCACCAATCCGCGCGCGTAAAGTGCTTCCGGAGCTCCCCAGGTGGCGCGGATGACGTCAAACATTTCGTCCATTGCTCGCGGGACGTCATGTATATCGCGCACTTGTGAATTGGCCTCCTCCTCTGTCTCTCAGGGCCGCTGACCTCGCTCGCTAACCTCCATCCACCCACCGCATCCCAGCCAGCGCCTGCTCGTCTTCCTGCCAGCATGAGCGCCGAGCCGTCCGTCGCGGTGCCGCCGCGCAAGCTGCGCGTGCTGTGCCTGCACGGCTTCCGCACCAACCACAAGGTGATGGAGGCGCAGATCCGCGGCGTGCGCCAGGCGCTGGGCAACAACGCCGAGTTCGTGTTCCTGAACGGGCCGTTCGAGGGCCGCGGGCCGACGGACGAGATCATCACCAAGATGTTCGGCGACTCGGCGCCCTTCTACGAGTGGTGGTGCGCGCGGTACCTGGACGTGGACGAGAAGGCGGACCTGGCCGCGTCCGAGTACCCGCCGGACCCGTCGATCTGGAACCAGCACTTCGAGGACATCGACCAGGCGCTCGAGTACGTGGACGAGCAGCTGCAGAAGCTCGGCGAGTTTGACGTGGCGCTTGGCTTCTCGCAGGGCGCCGCCATGCTCACGCTGCTGACCATGTGGTACCACATGAAACTCAACAAGCGCTGGTGGAAGCTCGTGATCTGTGTCTGCGGCGTGCGGATACAGGGCATCAACATGCGCGAGATCTTCGAGACGCCCGAGGGCGCGCCCATCCCCATCCCGTTCCCATCCATCCACATCGTCGGCAAGAAGGACTCGCTGTACGCCAAGTCGCTCATGCTGCGCGACATGTACGCCGAGGTCGACGAGCCGACGCAGTTCCGCCGCGTGCTGCTCGAGCACAGCAGTGGGCACAAGTTCCCGTCGCCCGCGCGCAACCAGAAGCTCTACGAGCACCTCGGACAGCTCGTGCTGCAGTTCTTCGCCAACGAGAACAACAAGCACGGCGTCCCGCGACTCTGAGTACCCATAACGTGCCTCAAATACACCAAATTGCACCAATTTGATCTCCACGGACGCCACACGACTAGGATGAATGATACTACGGGGTAGCCATGGGCGTACAGGCTTGGATGGCGACGTGCAGACGACGTGGAAGCGTGCAGTGCACATGAACACGTTGAAGAGCGTGCCAAGTACCGTGACACACATTTGATTTTGTGCAAACCGTATACGTTTTGTATACTATACACTTTGGGCCCGCCCTCGCTCCCTCCCACGTACGTCACGTGAGCTCGTCAGATCTCAAAAGCTCGGGAGATTGGGACACGCAAAGGGATGCCGCCGCCGCTTCGCGTGCTGTGCCTGCACGGCTTCCGCACGAACGCGCGCGTGATGGAGGGCCAGCTGCGCGGCCTGCGCGACGCGCTACCCGCGGACACGCAGTTCGTGTACCTGAACGCGCCGTTCGAGGCGCAGGGGCCGACGGATCCGTCCATCCAGGCGCGGTACGACGGCCCGTTCCACGAGTGGTGGCGCATCCAGAACGTGCAGGGCGAGAACATGGCCATGAACGACGCCGAGTCGTCGGTGCGCGCGTACGAGAACGCCGACATCTCGAGCAACTGGTACATGCGCTACGGCGGGCTCGAGCAGTCGATCGAGCTCGTGGACAAGCACCTGCGCGAGCACGGGCCGTACGACGTCGTGGTCGGGTTCTCGCAGGGCGCCGTGCTGCTAACCATCCTCACGATGTGGTACCTACGGCGAGAGGGCCGCCTATGGTGGAAGATGGCCGTCTGCACGTGCGGCGTGCGCGTGAGCGCCGTCAACATCCGCGACTTGTTCCTGGACGCGGACGGCAGCGAGCTGATCGTGCCGCTGCCGTCCGTCCACATCCTCGGGCGGCAGGACCCGCTGTACCCGCACTCGCACGAGCTGGTCAAGATGTACGAGGACAGCGCGAGCGCCAAGCGCCTCGTGTTGGAGCACGACGAAGGCCACAAGTTTCCGTCCGGAAAGACCAGCCGCGTGTTCTACAAGGACCTCGCTGCCGTGATCCACGAGCAGTGCCGAGGCGACGACGAGAGCTCCAACACGAGGGGCCACGAGCAGTCCAGGCTTTGAAGCAGCAAGTCGAGCCTGCAGGTCAGGTGCGCATTGTGACAAAATGCACACTACCGAATTCCGTGGTCTAAAAACATCACATTGGCGGCAATAATTGCGGCCATTCTTGGCTAAAAATTCGAAGTAATCCGTAAATTACCACTATTCTAATGATTTTTTTAACATTAACATAAAAAACCAATAGATGGCACGGATTTCGACAACTCAGCAAAACTGTCAAATCTAAACGGACAAATACGGCATACTAAAACGAGATGCTCTATATCACAGAGGAGATAGAAACGAGCATTTTACAATTTTTTTTAGAGAATACGAGTCAGTTCAGTCAAAGTTA
>JAADYG010000290.1:0-37474 GCA_023338115.1 Phytopythium boreale
GAAGGCCATGATCAGCAGCGCCATCAGCAGCCCGAAGAAGATCATGCCGACCATGACCATGGCCTTGGGCATGGGCTCGGGCCGCGCTTTTCGCTTCACGGGCGACTGCAACCGACGGATCTGGAGAATCTGCTGCTGCTGCTGCTGCCGCGCCACCCGGAAAGGCAGCGGTGAGGGCGGCGGCGACGCGTACTTGAGCTGGTCTGGATCAACAGGCGCCGGCTTCAACAGTAGCACAACGTGCAACGAGTCACCGACCAGCTTGGACAGCGACCGCTTCATTGAGGGCCTTGACGCATCCCTGGATTCGTCTCCAGCGAGCGAAACCTCTGAACACACACGAATAGCGTCGGACGTCAGCGCTCCGTGCGCAATCCGTTGCTGATGGAGGTACGCGAGCCCCTTGGCGGCGTCCTGCAGAAGGCGCCACACCTCGCGGCGATTGAGCTGCTTGGACCGAACATACTTGACGAGCGGGGGCGTATCTGGATCGCAGTCGAAGGCCAGAAAGCACTCGCGACCGACGTGACTCGCGCCGATGAAGCGCACCACGTTGCGGTGGTGCAGTCTCGACCACAGCGCGGCCTGCGTCACGACTGTTGCTTCACTATCGGCGTTCGTCTGTTGCTTGACAAGCACGCTCTCACCTTCCCAGTTGGTCTTGTGCAGATCGTACGACGGAGTGAACCACGACGGAACGGACAGGACGCACACCTTCGCTGCATCAGCGACCGCCGTGTACGCCGAGAGGAACAGACCCTCCACTTCCGTCGACATGACGGCCCAATACGTGGTCCACTCGTACTTCAGCAGTGTCAGCACTTCGACATAGATGCGATCGGCATCCGGCGTCGAAGGAGTCGCAGTAACCTCATCATTCAACCAAGCCTTCCATTGTTCGACGAGCTTCGAGCAAGAAATCTCAAACGGCTGCTCCCAAAGCCGTGGCGGTTGGAGATGCGACGACGCATGACCCGAAGTGTGCTGCTCATCATCGAGTTGCTCGTGGAGACTCTTCACCTTTTGAGTCGCCTGGTGCGTCAGAGCCAACTGAACGAGTCGCGGGGAATCGGCGTACTTCTCAACGAACGCAGTAGCAGTCTGGGCAATACTAGCCATGGATGCTGTCACATCCGGAGCAACAGTCGAGCCAGCCGCGTAGTCGATCCTCGCAATTACGCGCTGGAGGAGATCTAAACCGGGGCTGTTGCTCGCCTTCATCCGCGTAAGCGCACTCCACGCTGGCGTGATGATCGTGGGGGGCGTTGCGCCGGTGCCCGACACCAAGGACCTTGGGTCGATGATTTGGTCGTACATGGCAGAAACAACGTCAGCCATGGACGGGCGAGCAGTCGGGTTTTCTGCAGTCATGGCTGTAACAACGTCAGGAATGGACGGGCGGGCAGCCGGGTCTTCTGCAGTCTTCACCAAAGCGGCCGCACGTTTGCTGGCGTCGTACTTGCTCACAACCTCATTGATCGTCGTACCGAATGAGAAGACGTCAGAAGCCCTCGTAGTCGCGCTTTCACCACTCGCGATCTCTGGAGCGCGGCGCAGCGACTTCACATCGCCCTTAACTTTACTACTGAATCGGCCGATGCCCACAGAATGGAAGTCCAGCTTCACACGGCCGGTATCAGGGCACACGACAATGTTGTCGCAGGTGACATCTCCGCACACGTTGCCGTGCTGGTGGAGCCAGAGAAGACCAACCGCCGCCTCGTACAGCTTGAGCCACAGCACATCCCAGGACGGCGAGGTCGTTTCGACGTATGATGCGAGCGACTTGCCGTCGACATATTCGCATATCAGGAAGGGTGCACCGACGTCGCACGCGCCGTGCAGCCGAACGATAGAAGGGTGCTCGACGCTTGTCCACTTATCAGCGTGTCCGCGACACCACGCTCGGTTCTCGTCGGTCGATTCTGGGGATGCGATCAATCTCACTCGCGCGCCATTCCACCAGTACGAACCCGCGTCCTCCTTGTTGCGCAGACACTCCACGATGGAGATGAACCACGGCTTGGACTCCCCGTTGGCCTCGCTCGACTGTGGTTGGTTCTCGTCAAAAAGCTGTGTCATCAGCTTGCGCTCGAACGCCGGGAGCTTGGGGATGTACTTGCTTCGAATGTGTCTCGCTTCGATTGCTATGACCGTCACTTTGTCACTTGGCAGCTCAGCTGTGTCCCAGGTGTTCGCTTTGAGAAGCACGGCGTAGTTGGTGCAGTCGTCGCGCCAATCTTTCACCCACGAGTACGGCCAAATCTCGCAACTTGCTTCCAGCACCTCCAGTTCGTTGCGCAATTTGATGAGCCGGGTGAGAATAACTGGCGCTTGAAGAACTGCCCTGGCCCGCATCTCGTTGCTCGATGCTTGCGTGGCCTCATTGGCGTCATCGATGCAAGAAGACACGCGCTCCTGCAAGGACACAGAGGCGCTCTGATTGTACTGGCTGCTCGCGGCGCTCTCACTTCCGGCAGCAGTCAACTTAGAGACTAGCTTCTTCACTCGAGTGGCGTACGCGAGGAAACACAGCTTCGCACTCGTGGCATCAGCACCCTGGGCCGTCTCCGAAGTAGCCGCCTCCTTTGATTCCTCTGCTGAGTTGGTCAGCTGCCGAGCTAACTGGGCCGCCGCAGCGGCAGCAATCAGAGATCGTCGATCAAGGCGCGGTCTCAGGGGAGACACTGGGGCTTCTGTGCCATGAAACGGCCGACTAGCAACAGCAACGGTTGTCCCACTGTCGGCTGCTGGCAGATCACCACCAGTTGGAGCCGTAACAGCCCCAAAAAAGCGTCTGCAATACCCGCAGTAAGCTTCATCCAGAGGCACAACATGGCCGCACGAACACTGACGACTAGTGTCCTTCTCGTCTGCAGGGAGTGCTGTGGGTGACTTCGGCCCCTGCATAGACGGCGCCCCACTCTTCGCCGCATCAGCCTCCACCGCCACAGCTTTTTCCTCGAGGTCTTCGCTCGTCTCCATGTCATCGTCCCACTCGTCGTTCAACGCTGTCTCCTCTGTCTTGCCCTTCTCACCCGCGCGTTCCGCAAGCCGCATGAGCTCCTCGATCGCCTCTGGAAGTGTAATACGCTTGTTCGGATCAAACTCGATAAGGCGCTGCACAAACGCCCACTCGCCATCGTCGGTCAAGTCATCCGGCCGCTCGTGTGGCATCCGCTCAAGCACCTTCTCGATAATCGTCTCATCGTCATCCGTACCAAACGGTAGCTCGGCGAAAGCCTCGATGATGCACATACCAAGTCCATAGACGTCCGATGCACACGAAGGCTCCACGTCCTCGGTGACCAAAAGCTCGGGCGCCATCCAGCGGACCTGATCAGGCCGGACTGAGCTAGGCTTGAGGCCGCAGACCTTCGCCGACTTGTTATCACCCACTCGCAGATTACTGCACCTCAGATGCTTGTGCACGATCCCGCGACTATGAAGATGTTGGAGACCAAGCGCGGCCTCATAGAACAGCGGCCAAAGACGCGATCGATCGTTGATAGCGAAGAACCGGTCAAAGCTGCCGTCCACGCAGCCTTCAAAGACGAGGAAGGGCCTTTGCGCGAGGTGGTTGGCGCCATAGCAATTCAAAATGTGAGGGTGGGGTCTCAGCTCCGCCCACATCTTGACCTCCTCAAAGAACGCCACGCGCGCCGAGTAGTCTTCGCTCGCGTTCAGCTGCAGCTCGACGACCACGCGCGTCTGCTCCCACTCGCCGTGGCAATCCCATCGAGTTTCTCCCGATCCAATTGGGATCTCCTCACGAAGTTTGAGGTCCTCTTCAGGGATAAACCACTGAGGGAGCTCGACCTTGGCGTTGAGGAGCTGAACCACTCGGTCAATCTCCTCGTTGAACTTCTTGGTCGACGCAGCCACCTTGTTCTGCCTCCTTGGGCGCGTGACCATCCTCAGGTGGTCAACAAACCCGCCAACAGTCGCGCCGTACAGATCCAGTAGCTCGTGCTCCGCGCGAAGCACCTTCTCGTCCTTGAGACGGCCAACCCACTTCAACAGCGAGCGAAGCCGGGTGGAAACCGATCGGTACGCGGCCGCCACGTCGCCCATCTCGCCGCAGAGCTTGTCCGCCTGCCGCAGCGCCTTGGCGATCGACGTGTTGCCTGTTCCCGGCACGACATACTCGGCCAGAGCGTCGGTCGTCGCCATGGGGGGACGTTCTCCGCTGCTGGCCGTCCGCCGCTTTCTTCGTGGGGCTGTCGACCAAGTGGCTTGATTTTGAGGCATGGGACCCAGGGTGGTATACGCATATATACATGGTATACACGATCGCGCCTTTCTTTGTGTATACTAGTATTAGCACGTGATATTAGTATGAAATACAGAGTACTACATATAGTAGTAATAGTACTTACACTGTAAAACTTGTTGGAGACTCCAACTTGGAGTAGGCGTGGTGCGGCAGCGGCAGGAAGACACGAAGCTTCGTCCGTTGGCCAGCGCTCCAGTGACACTGCTCTCTCATGGAGACTCGCCAACCACGGAGGCTGCGTCGGGCACCGATTGGGGTGACGGCACGGTGAACAAACTTGCGACAAGCTTGAAACTCGCCAAGGTGCTCTCCTTCGACGTCAAGCGCACCGAAAACATCGTGTCGAAGCTGGATTCGCGACGCGGCGAGGACTGCCGACTGGACGTTGACGTTGAAGCACGCATCTTGACGCTGTCATCGAAAGGGGAGCTACAAGTCTACGCTTCTTTGGACGATGTGACGGCGACGCCGTGGCTTCGACGCGGCGCCGAGTTAGTGGTCACCGCTGGCGGCGAGGCAGCTAGCAGCAAGCACGTTACGTTCCCCAGCAGAGAAAATCGCGCCAGAGTAGTATATACCGGCACATTACGCACCCAGTTTTTTTTCTTCGCCTGTAAACTACACGAATCGACTTCTGCTTCAACTAGATCCATCGGATTTTTGGCCCTTGAAGTGTCCTCTAAGTGCTTGCATATGGGTTTCCTTTCCAACAAACGGCGAGAGGTCACATCCGCCTCTTTCGTTGAAACAAAAATCATCCATGCGCTGTAGGGGTAGGCCGAAACCATTTAGAGTCAACACAATCCAGACCATCACAACGTCAACGTGTATTGATCATTAGCTCAGAGGCTCTCATCCATCGACTCGATGCTATCGGTCGGGGACATCGGCTCACGGTAGCCACCGTAGGGGACCAGCTCCTTGACGGTGCTGATCGTGAGTTTTCTGGTGCTCGCAGCCACCTGCTGCATGCGCACGCGCTGCTGTATCTGGAGAAGCTCGCGGAGGACGATGTCGTGGCACCCCATCTCACGCATGATGCTGCAGATGTCGCCCTCCTTGTTGATAAGCTGGGTGAGACCGGACCCTGGGGTGAGGTTGTTCCGGTGATGGAGACAGTAGACAGGTCCGAACTCCGCCTTCACCACCCTGCTGCACTGCTGGCCGGTCTTGGTCATCGCCGAGCACTGGATCCCCTGCATGTTGTCGGTCGAGAAGTGCAGCCGGACGGGAGGGAGTCGGCCGGGGTTCTGGATGCCGCCGTTGGTCGAGAACATCTTGGTGCTTGGTGCTTGGTGCTTGGTGAATTGGAAAGTGAGAGCCCTCCACCTGCGTGCAAAAAAAGACGCTAGGTGGCCACAGCTGGTGTAGACGAGCGAGCCGGTACAATCGAACAGTCGTTTTTTTCTTTATTTTGCGCGCACAGTCGATACTATGTAGACGAATGCAGAACATGCCTGGCCGCCGCCGTTGCTCCGAGCTAATTTGATCGCGATTGATCATCATGGAGAGACATTATCCCCGCTGGACGACATCGAACCGGACGACATTGACCCGGACGACATCGTACCGGCCGTCATCGTGATACATTGGGTGCGACCTTCCTAAATTAGTTTTTATCTATTTTTTGTTGGCCTATGTATATAGATACACTCACCATGACTATTGACTTCGGAAAATACCGCTCGAAATCGTTCCAAGAAGTATACGGATTTGATCCTCGTTACTGTCGTTGGCTTTACACGCAAGAACTCATCCTGACCCGCAACCCCGAGCTCAAAGCATTCCTTGATGAAAAATTTAGGGGAGCGGATGTGTCGTACGAACCGACTTTTGGTAAGTACAAAGGCAGAACCATAAATCAAATTTTACTACTTGACAGACAATATCTTGAATGGTTGTATAGCTCGCCCTTTTCTGAGAAAATGACAAAACTACGAGCCGACCTAGCAAAAATTCTGTAAAATATAAGCATGGATATTCAATACGTCGACTACACATTCGAAGAGAATCGAATTGTGTTTGATAATCGAATTGAGGAGCAAGCAGCCAAAAAACCTAAGCCTGTTCAGGAGCAGAATCGCTTCACTATCACATTACCGAAAAGTAAAGTAAGAGCGATTGAGTACGATCCCGATCGATACAAAAATCTAATCTAGTTTTTTTTTCAGCTAGCGGTGTATTCGACTACCTGGCCGGTTAGACGATCGCAAACAAGTTCATTTTCGAAGGCAACCAGGACAAGTAGATTTACTCCTTGAGCGGAGGCGTTCGTTCCCATCACCTGAATGCTCTGTGGTACATCTTTTTCGGTTAGACGTGAAACGTCCGCAATCATGACACGGTTTGTGAGACTCCAAGTACGAAAATCGATTAGCCCGTTGCTGAGCTCCTCGGATAAGTCGCCATTGATAGCTCCTAGCTTAGCGAATTCATTGCAGAACGAATGCCAGTCGTAATCGTAGTTGAGATCGAACACCTGTTGCGATCCGATTCGGACATTAAAGTTACGGATGCATGAACCAGCCTGGACTGTCCATGGCGAACTATCGAAAGGCGATTGAAATTGTTGGACAGTAGCCGAGGCATAATTGCCCGACGAAGTCTCAGCGAAAGGGATTAGGCAAACGTATTTGCCATTCTTAAGCGAAGCAGATAGTTATAGATCGAACGCGGCGTTATGTTGAGTACCATCACCCTTTACACCAGTACCAGCACGCTGATAGAACCACTGAGCATAGAAGTCAAGATATTTGACCTTCTTCTGAGGCTTCGAGATAATGCTAGACGGGTTCTCGAGATCGAAGAAAGGAACGTATAGGCGAGTGGTCGTGAACGGGAAGTAAGTCGAATCAATCGAGGGCTCCAGGCTGTTAGTAATAGCTCCCCAAGCAACGCTAATCTGACCAGCAGCAGCAGGTAGAACTCCGTTGTTAGGATTACTAGCGGCAGCGGAAGCAACCATAATTGGGCATACGTTACCACTAGCCAGAGTAATTGAAGTTAGTCATATTCTTTGAAGCATCAGTCGCTATTACCGACGAACCCTGGTTGACACGGAGGCGAAGCTTGATTTGCGGATTACCCACTAGATTAAGCTGCTCATATATGGGATGAAGGTCAACCAGACGGACCTTAAGCATGTAGAACCAAGTACCTGCAGTCGAACCGGCAGTAGCAGCACCAGCGACGAACGCACCACGACCCAGCTGGTTAGCGATGTTCGTAGCAGCATTAGCAGGCATGGTAGGCCAGCCAAATGTATTGACACTACCCGAAGCAGGAGGGTTAGCGAGTAAGCGCTTAACAAACCCGTCAATAGCAGGCAGGACGCCGGTGGTAGCAGGGTTAGCAGATACATTCACCGTGTTGTTGCAATAGCCGTCCCCGTTTCCAGAAGCCGCAGAGCTCCATACGAGAGAGCCGCTTGCGTCTGGGTAAACGAAAGACTCAGCACCATCCTTATCGATGTAGTTAGCTGAGAGCGCTCAGCACGGACGACTTCTCGGACCTGAGCACTGGCGCGTGGGTCGGCATCGGCGTGGGCGTGGGCGTGTTGGTCGTGCTCGTGCTGCTCTTCTCGTGTTGCTGTTGCTGCTGCGGTCGCTGCTGTCGCCGGAAGCCCAAGCAGGACGCGATTAACACCGGACAGAATCCAGGGCAGTTCTACCAGCAGCAGCCACCGTCTCCATACCACGTCGTGGACGTCGACCAGGGCCGTCCGATGAGCGCCAAGCAGCCGCAGCAACCGCAGTACTACCAGCAGTACAACTCGGTGCTGACAGGCACGACGACGGTCCAGTCGTGGCCCACGGGCGGGTCCTCGTCCAACAATACGAACGCCACGTCTTCACGATCCTCTGGATTATGGGACGACCCGGCTATTGTGGCTGCACGCATCCCGTTCGAGCACGTGCACGTGGGTGAGTTGCTGAGTCGCGGGGGCTTCAGCGAGGTCTACCGAGGCTCATACCGAGGCCAAGAGGTGGCGGTGAAGGCTCTACTGCCGGCTACGCGGAAGGACATGGCGCACATCGAGGCGTTCCTGGCCGAGATCAAGCTCATGGCGACGCTCGAGCACGAGAACATCGTGCGGTTCGTGGGCGTCGCGTGGGAGTCGCTGAGCGAGCTGTGCGCCGTGTCCGAGTTCATGGACGGCGGCGACCTGCGCTCGTTGTTGGTCACCTATAACCAGACGCAGAGCAAACCCCAGGGGTTCGACGCCAACAAGGCGCGCATGGTCAAGCAGATCGCGCACGCGCTCACGTACCTGCACTCGCTGGATCCGGTGGTCTTGCATCGCGATCTCAAGTCGCGGAACGTGCTGTTGACGGCGGGGTTGGACGCCAAACTGACGGACTTTGGCACGGCGAGAGAGACCGTGAGCGACAAGACCATGACGGTTGGCGTCGGCATGAGCCTCTGGATGGCGCCCGAGGTCATCACGGGCGAGCGCTACGGCGAGAAGTCCGACGTGTTCTCGCTCGGCGTCCTGCTGGCTGAGATGGACACGCACGAGCTGCCGTACGCGCGGGCCATGGCCGGAGAAGACCCCACGACGGGAACAGCGAGCGACGGATCACGACGTGCGCTGCCCGAGGCGGCGGTGCTTCAGCTTGTGGTGCTAGGACGACTGCGCGTTCGGGTGTCGGAGTGGCCGCCGCCGGCCGTGCGCGCGCTGGTGGACGACTGTGTGGCTGTGGACCCGGACGCGCGGCCCACGGCGGCGCAGGCGCTCTACCGACTGCACACGATCGCCAAGGAACTCGACGCCGACGTCGAAGTCGAGTTTTGAATCGAACGAGACGGGTTGAGTGTCTGTGGTCATGAGTATTTAGAGAGATGATGCGAGAGCGGATGATACTCTAGCGTGTTCAAGAGCAAGATGGGAGACCGGATGCAGGCGTGACTTGATATCTAATTGCAATCGCTAGTGATTCCAACTGCCTTAGCGTACATAGCGTGCGTGCTCTTTGGATTGGTAACTACAGTAGTAGCGGCTTACAACAACCAGATCGACGTGAAACCCATTGACCACAACGACGTGGACATCGACAAAAAACTATGCAGATAGATAGCGCTGAACACGGTGGAATGACAGCGTTGAATGCATCATGGAAGGCTTGTGCGGGCTTGAACCGCCTTGACGGCGGCGTCAGAACGTGAGATGGAACTCAAGGTGGCCAGCTTGCTTGCCCTTGCGATCGAGCAGCACGTTTAGAGGATCCAGCGTCTTGCTTGTCGTGTGGATGCCGTCCTCTTGGAGCTTGTGCTCCCCTCTTCCGATCGTCTTGCTGCAGAACAACGAAGCAACCAGCATGAAGAGGTCAGTATCAGAGTCATCGAGATCATGTGATAGCCAACAACCCAGACAATTGACACGCAAACGTACGTGATGATGGCGCCTGGAGTCTTGACCACAAACGACAAGGTGCAGTCCTTCAGCGTCGCTCGGTCTTTCGGTAGCGGGATCAGGAATGGATACACGCTCCAGTCTGGGCTGGTTCCACCTTGAACGTGCTAGTTCGTTTGGCCGGCCGTGATCACTTGACCCGAGGGGTCTAGAACCTTTCACTTGCAGTACGAGCTCTGCGTACCGGTGAGACGCACACGTCCGAGGTTCTTGACGCCCAAGATGCAAAGCCGCGCTTCCGCTCGCGCGGACTCCAACTGGGAACGTTGGTCGGTGACGGACGCAACGTCAGCAACTCGCGGTGAGGCCGCGGGGTCAACCGGAGACTCGGTCGAGTTGGTAGAACTGTCGTCTTGCGTCGAGATTTGAGGCATCGACGGCTTTACCGGGCCCTCAACCGTTCCGCTCGATGTGGTGATGTAGTCGTGGCAGAAGCCAATGTCCGGATGACGCGCCTCGATCTCGTTCCGATGCACTTGCCAGTCGCCCACTCGATCCCGCACTCGAGACTCGAGATCTTGGACATCTTCTTGAGCGTGAACGCGTCATCGTGGATCGTCAATAGGTCGAACAGGACCTGGTTGGTCATGTCTGGAGACAGCGACCGGTTGTTCTCCATGTCCATCGAGCCGTAAGTCTCGAGCTTTAGCTCGTCCGCCAGACTGTGGACAGCCATGGCGCGATCGACCTGGCCGTTGCATTCTGATACCAACACCAAGACATTGTCAGTCGATTGGGCATGACAACCGCACTTAGCTGGTCTTACCTTCCACGATTGGAGCGAGGATGTCAATCCCGAAGAGCGTCAACGAGGACGTGACGGTGGAGAACAGCGACAACTCGTGCTGCCACATTGAAGAAACACAACAAGTCACCATTTCATCGGCAACCAACCAACTTTGGTCAAAATATCGGGCATTCTCACCTTGATGACGACGCCGTAGTCGCCGAAGAGTTTGTTGGGCACCGTGATCTCGATCGGCTCGTGGAAGCACTTGCCCGAGAGGTGACTGCGGATCTTGAGCACGAATGTGGATGTGAGCATCGGTCCGTCTCGACGGTACTCGAGCGTCCACAGCGACGGGTAGTCGCGGAGATTGCCCTCGGCCGTGGCGAGAGTCATCATCGCACGCGTGTTGCTGTCCATGTAGTTCTCGAGGTGGTCAAGCTTGGCGTCAAGCTTGGTGTCAAGCTTGCCGATCTGCTCGTTGACGTTTGCGGCTTGGTGTCGAGCGCCTTGAAGCTCGCGAAGCAGTTTGTCGGCGCGTTTGTCGGCAAAGTACGTTCGAATAGCGTCTACTCCGTGCTTGACGACGTCCCCCGGGAGTACGGTCAGCTCTTCCGCGCCAGTTTCCCGCTCGTCCATCCACCCGCGGACCGCAGCGAGCAGTATCGAACGATACAGTGGGCAAAGAACCCGAATGTAGTAGAGCTCTTCATCGTCGAGCTTAGCGTACACTTGATCATCTTCATCGTCGTCTTCGTCGTCGTCTTCGCCCAGCTCTTCCGGCAGCGAGAACCCACGAGAGACCAGCAGTCGAGCGGCTTCTAGGGCCTCGCCTGCAGACTCAATAGCAACACCACGCCGTTCGTAGAGCTCGAGTAGTGCGTGCTGACCTTCCTGAGCACTCCATCCAACAAATTTGTTAAAGGAGCGCTAACTCACAAATTGCAGTGTGATCATGACCAGAACGAACCTTGGCGCCAGGAAGCGAGTCGGCGTTCAGGCGAATGAGCGCCTTGATCACGTCTGTGCGGCAACAACGACCGGCCAGGCTCAACGGGGTGCATCCTTCCTGTACAAGTGTCAAATTGGATCAGTACACACGTACACACTAGCGGAAGAGAGGGATTGATTGTCTTCGCCTCGTAACTTGGTGGTGTGGAGCCGGTCTAACACCCGCCAACAACACCGGAAACCCACCTTGTCTGCCACGTTCATGTCTGCACCATGCTCCACGAGAATGCCAGCGACGTCTTCGCTGCCCTCGCCCTTCAGAAAATGCAAGGCGGTTCGACCATCCTGCTCGCATTTGCACCCAACAACAACTTGATCAATACCAATAATGGCTCATCGGTTGGCAGGCAGCTCACTTCCCGCACATTGGTTGCCGCATTCACGTCCGCGCCGTGGTCTAGTAGTGCCTTCACCACGTCGACGATGCCTTTGCTCGCAGCACTTTGCAATGAGGTCGAGTTGAACTTCCATCAAAGTCAGGGAGGCGATCGTCAGTTGGCTAACCTGGTCAAACGCGTAGAGAAAATAGCGTAACTGTAGCGTCCTACCTTGCCTCGCTTGTTCACGTCGGCTCCGCGGGACACCAACAGATCGACGGCTTCGACATTCGTGACGGATTGCAGCACAAGGAACCCCTAGTAGAAGCCGAAGGCACCAACCCGCGCGGTCAATCAGTCGATCGACCTCCGCGTCTCCCGAGACGAGTAAGGCAGTGCACGCACCTTCTCATCGCTGGCGTTGACATCCGCGCCGTGATAGACTAGCAGCTCGACCATTTTATCGCTCCCGTTGCTCAAAGCGAACTGGAGCGGTGGGGTGCCAGCCTGTTGAGTCGTCAAGGTGGTCATTAACAAGTTTAGAGTCGCCAGAGATGACTTCACACGACATGAGCACGTACCCCGTTCGGGTTGGCGCCCTGGAGCAGCAGTGTCTTTGCCGCCTCCACGTCGTCGCTCTTCACGGTGTCGCACAGAGCTGTGGCCTAGTGACAAGGTTGTCGAGCGCGAGCGGGACTGTCATACCATACAGAGATGCTGGTAACCATACAATACGCACCGTGCGCTGCTCGGGGGTCTGCTGAGGTTGGCGATATCTCGGAATCGAGGGCTCCTGCATGTTGGAATGTTCTGATGCCGCTCTCGAGCCAAGTTGGCGAATGAGATCGAGGAAGACAGGAAGACCGGCATCGGAATACGAGAGACCACTCGGCTGGACTCTCGTGCACGGTGGGTACAGTATCCGGATCCTTGTTGGCCACGTCAAGGAGATAGACAGAGGTGCACTCGAGAAGTTCGGACCGCAGACGGATCTGACTCGGTTCTGTCCATTTGCAGTCGCAGGTCCCAAAAACCAGCGTCAAGAGTCAGACTAACTTACAGTGCAAGTGCGACGACGAGCTCGATGACTGTGCTGTACAGTACAGTACTGTAGGAGTGACGGATCGCGAGGGAATCGCGAGTGTGGGACGCTCGCGCGGAAGCGGCCCGATGACTGCGCATGTGGAGGTGGGATGCAAGGACGGATGAGTGAGCCGGTGACTGTGAGTATCCCGGCGACGAGCAGTCGAGGGCGACACGAGGGCCGCTGCGAGAACCATGATCAGGCGCTGGGCGCAGCTGGAGGACGGCCACGGCGTTGCCGAGGTCTTTGGCGTCTGCTACATCCCCAATCTTCTGCCGCGGAGTGTCGTTCGCGCGTTTTGCGCTGGTGGGATGCTCGCCGACTATCTTCGTTATCAAGCTGGCGATGAGCATTGGGGCAAGCTGAAAGAAGCCGCTTCTGCGCTCGCCTTTCTTCACGACTCGGGACTGGCACACGGGAACCTGAAGCCGAACAACATCCTCGTCGACGACGACGGCCACGTTCAGCTCGTGGACATGGCGCTCGGTGCCGGGTACTCGCCGACCAAGAATAAGCGTGGCAGCGTATGGCGAGCGCCGGAGCTTCGTTTTTGTCACCGCGGCTCAAGCGCCGCTCACAAGGACAGCGAAAACCGGAGTCTGGCATCAGCACAAGCAGCTGACATATATGCCCTTGGTATTTGCTTCGTCCACGCGATTACTGGCGTGCTAGCGTATGGGTCGACCATTCGGGCGGTGGTCAACGCGGAGCAAGGACAGCTGCAGTACGGGCACAGCCGTCCAATCCAAGTGTTGCTCGCGCAGTGCTTTTGCCGCAGTCAACGCTGGTTGCTCCAGCGGATGTGTGCGTGGGACCCGAGAGAACGCTTGACTGCGAGCCAGGTGATCAGTGAGATCGAGGAGTTACCCCCGCGTTCTTCGGACGGAGCTTCACAATGACAGCAAAACAGCCGTGCTGATCACAATGTTCGTGAGCACTTCCAGCACTTCACAAGCGCGGGCTGGATGACGCCTTTACCGGCTACCTGTCAAAAAGCGAAAGTTACGCGGGGTATCCGAGACCGACTTGAGCATATCAGCCGCAATCTCGCCTCTCCACAGGACGGCCAGGACAATTGGGCGGTCCCCTGCTGGCTTGTTGACGTCATGAAGCGCGTTCGAGACCGACTGGAAAACCTGCGTCGCCACCACAACGAGGAAACGGACTACGCATGCGCTTTGGCGAGAGAGCTTACCATCCGGAGTTACCTACAATTGTTTTTCGGCCTCCACGAGGATCTGGACAAACTCTCGTTGGTGAATTCTCACCTTGTCATGCCGTGGTTGAGGCGCCAGGTTGAGGAGGCACGACGCGAAAGCGCCTCGATTCGCGTCCGCGAGCTGGTCGCTGCGATAGAAGCCTTCAAGAAACCCAGCAACCCGGACGCCGAGCGTCTCCACGAGCTGAAGGCGTGGTGCTTGTATGAGTTGAAGCCAGAGCATGTTGCTTCGTGTCAGTTGGATTTACTCCAGGTGATTCGCACGGCTCGTAAGATGGTTCGCGACATGGATGCGACGACGCGCTTCCAGGAGTGGTTCATTTCGGCTTACGACGTGGATCGCTCAGACGAGGAGCTTGGTTCGGGGTCGTTAGCCACCGCGTATGTTGGAGCATGGATGAGCTCCACCGTCGTCATCCGACAAGAGCTCGACAAAGACTCCGTCGACGCTCCAAGCCAGGACAGTTGGATTAGCTTGGCTTCCGATGCCAAGCACGAGCCACGTGCGGAACGTGCCCGCAATGTCGACGTTGTTGTCAAAGATGCGGCTGCGAAGGAAGCGGCAGTTGTACGAGAGGCCGACCTGTGGTTCCGGCTCCGTTACCCGCTCATTGTCCGGCTGTTCGGCGCGTGCCACGTGCGTCACCGGTTCTTCATATGTAAATACGCGCCACTCGGGTCTCTCTCGGATTACTTCTGGAAGCGATACTTTGGACCTAACATGCCGAAGGAGGACATGCTCACTGCTTGGCCACTGGTGTACAAGTCAGCGCGGCCTGAGATCTGGTCGATGCTGTACGAGACTGCGCTTGCGTTGCGCTACTTGCATCGGCGCGGCATTGCTACCGAGATCTGAAGTGCAACAACATCCTCATCGGACGAGACGGGAAGATCAGGCTCGCCGACTTTGGTCTGAGCTATGCCGCGTCAGATTCTGGTGCAAACGCCGCCGCCCTCGGCGCGTTCCGATGGAAAGCCCCCGAGTGCCTCCTGGGTTCGTCGGACCCACGGCGGGAAGGGCATGCGCTTCAGTCCGATATCTACTCGTTCGGGATGTGCGTGCTTGAAGCAGTGTCGGGCGCTGTCCCGTTTAGTCCTCTCGATGACCTAGCTGCAAAGCACCAAGTGCAGCGCAAAAATCTCCCGCTGCGTCCTGCAGAGTTCAAGGACGACGAGTGGCAGTTGTTCAAAGACATGTGCTGCTTCAAACCGAGTGAGCGCATTACTATCAACATGGCCGTCCAGCGCTTGAAGAACATTGCGGACGCGGCCAGAACCGGGTAGGAGCGAAAGAACCTCGCTGAAGCCACCGGCGTTGCGCTGTCTTCAGGATAACCCGAGAGACTGTGGCTGATGTGAGGTTTGTGCAGCTTTGTTAGTGTAAATATGGAGGGCGTCGGCGTTGTATGAGAAAATCTCCTTTCATCAAGTGATGTGAGCTTCTTCTTGTGCCCGACGGACACCACTCCCATGCAACCTCCCATAATTCCTACTGGTGAGCTAGCTACGCGGCCAGCCCGGGTGACACCACAACGCGTGGAGCCTTCTTCTTGGCCTGCTCGCGCGCGCGTCCAAGCAGCACGACACCCTTGGTGGCAGTCTTGACGCGCAGACCGACCAGAAAGTGCTTGACGACGTCCACGTAGCCCAGTCGGCAGGCTAACTCAACTGCCGACATGAAAATGCGCGACCGACGGACCTCCCGATGGATCCGAGCGTGCACCCGCGTGTCAATCGGGACGCCGTCTTCGTGCGCGACTTCCAGAAACAGTTCGCACTCTTCAACGTCACCGTGGCTCTCGGACACGGCGTAGTGGTACGGGAACTCGTCCAGATCTTCTTCGATCTCCACTGATAAGGTCGCACCCCGAGCTTGAGGAAGCTGATCCATTGGGGCCTGATCCTCAGTGATCATACTGCTAAGCAGGTCGCCGATGGCGTCGAAACCCAGGCAGTAAGCGTACTCAGCGGCCGAGAGGGTGGTGCGCGAGGCCATCGAGTACACGACCGCGTCCATGCCCATCGGCGTGTTCGGATCGTAGTCATTCAGCCCGGATGTGCCTTGAATCGCGTCCTTGAACGCGTTCAGGTCCCCGCCACTGCGCACAACCGCGTCGTGGAACGGAAACAGCGCAACGTCCTCTGCGAGCTCAATCACATCTTCTTCTTCTTCCGTAGCCGCCTCGTGCTGAGTTGTAGGTACATCACGTTGCGCTGGAGGTGGAGGGGTGGCAGGTTTCGCAAGGCTCGCAGCGACGTCGTAACTCGGTCTTGAGCTCGATATGTCGACCACTGGAGTCTCCGGCGCTTGCACAGCAAATGCTTCGCTGCTGCTGCTTTTCACTTCAACCGATACGCTTTCAGCAACGAGCGGCGACTGGCTAATCTCGGGCACCATGGCGGGGACAGCGACGGCGTACGCGGTCACCAGCTCTCCGTCCAGCGGCGGGAGCGATGCCAAGTCACTCTCATTAAGCTTCAGCGGCTTCAGGCGAGATGAAGACGACGCCGGGGAGAACGAAGGTGACAACGGAACTGGCGCGGGCTCCATCGCCGCTATTCTCTGCGTGTACTGCCGCATCTCCTCCAGGGTTGCGCTCAGATCGTTCTCCTGGTACTCGAGGCTCGCCAACACCTCGTGTAGCCCGTCAGTGTCGGTCGTCCCCATCACCACGAGGTCTCCACGCGCCTCGTGCTCCTCTATCAGTTCAGGATGCTGAAGGACGATCTCCTGCCTCAGTACGGTCGTGAATTCGTCGCCTGAGATACCAAACTTGGCCAGCAGCGACTGGATTACCGGCTTCAAGCCGTTCGAGCGCAAGCCCTTGTCCTCCGAGCTCTCCTCCTCTCCATCGTCTCCACCACCACCAGTGGCAGTCAAAAGGTAGTCGACAATGTCGCTGGCTTCCAGGCCGTCGCCGCCGCCACCACCGAAGGCTTCAGAGAACGCGCACTTTGCGATCTCGAGCGGGTTCGACAGGTCGAGCACCGTGTCAAACACTTCCTTGAGCATGGGTGCGAACACAAACCCGACGAGCGACGCGACGAGGCCAAACCCATGCTTGATCATCTGGTGCTTGCGCTGGCGCTCCATGTTCGCGAGCTGCGTGTGCTGCATCTCCTTTAGGTGCGACGCCACCTCTTGGATGTTGGCCTCGTTCATCTTCAGTCGCTCTTGGAACTGCATCAGTCTGCCGTCAACGTTCGCCAGTCGGTCGCGGTTGTCACGGATGTTGGCCGCGTTCGTCATGATCGCAGACTGCATGTGCGTCATGGCCGTCGCCATGACCCTGTTCGCATCTTGGAGCCGCTCTTCCAGGTTCCGGACCTTGTGCGCGCACGCGATCATACCGTCGCGGTTGGCAACCGCCATGGCGTGCACGTGTTTGATGCCGTGGGCGAGCAGCTCGACGTTCTTGGCGCACGTCTGCGCGCGCCAACTGTTCTCGTATACCTGCCGCTTGAGGTCGACAACCCAGTCGGCGCTCTCCATGTTGACTTTGGTGGCCTCGAGCTTCCACCGCATGTAGTCGCGCGCCGACACGAGTCCGCGCTTGGAGCACTGCTCGAGCGCGAGGCGGAAGAACACGCACGCGTCGTTGTCGTACACGAGCTTCTTCGCCAGGATGAGCTCGAACGCACGCTTCAAAGCGGCGGCAACACCCACTTCAGCCGCAGCAGTCGGCTGATTCTTGTCGCTACTGTCATCCAGGATGTGCAGCGAGATGGTCATCAGGAATCGGAGGTCGTATGCCGACGTCACGAGTCCCGCAAGCTCCAGCAGTTCGTCAGACGCCACTGCAATCGACTGGCTCCCGTTGTCTGCATCGTAGCCGTCGACCTTATCGGTGGCCCTGGCATCGTCGCTGCCGTGAAGAAGAGCGAAGCAGCGCTGGTGGAACTCCTGACTCGACAAGTACAGCTCAAGCACACCGCGGATTTCCTCGTTCGGTGCCACGCTAATCGGAGTCTCTCCGATTGCAGAGATAACATCCACGCGAGCCCCATACTCCAACAGCGTCTTGACGAGTTGCTCGTGGTCGTGAAGACTAGCGAGAAGCAGCGATGTGCGTCCCGCATCGTTACCAGCAGTCTGACCGTGAGCAGCAGCTTCGATGTCAGCTCCGGCGTCGAGCAACAGCACGGCCATGTCGGAGTATCCGCGCGCGACTGCGATCAGCAGCGGCGTCCGATACCTGTGGTCGCGAATATCGACAAGAACGGAGCAATCGCCCTTGCCAACATGACGCAGAAGAAGCTCTACGGCATCGAGATGACCACCAGCGACTGCGAGATGTAGCGCAGCCTCGTGGCGAACGCCCGTACTGGAATCCTCGTCACCAACGATTTTGCCGTCTACATCGCTCAAGTCGCTCGCCTTGTCCTCCGGAGTCGGCTCCTCTTCGGTTTCGCGAACAGTCGAGCTGCCGACGATCGTGCTCTTGCTACCGCTAGCGTTTGATAAGACGTTGGGGTCCGCACCAACCGCGAGAAGCAGAGCGATAATAGCAGTAGAGCCGGCGCTAGCGGCGATGTGCAGCGCCGAATATCCATCGCGGTTGAGTGCATTAACGTCTGGCGGGACGTTTGGGTCGTCACTTCTTCGCTGCGAGAGGCTCACGAGGAAGCGAACCACGTCAACGGAGTTCCCGTCCACGGCGCGGTGCCAGATCGTCTGCCGGTCGATCTTGGAGACGTTCTGAACGCTCGCGCCACCCGCAAACAGCTCTTCAACGATCTCCACGTGTCCGAAGGCGGCCGCGACGTCCATAGGCGTCAATCCTTGCGCGTCTTTCATGGACACGTCAGCTCCTTCGTTTAGCAGCAGCGTCACGGCACGCGGACTACCCGCACGAGCTGCAAAATGAAGCGCGCTGCTTGCGGTCGCGTCGTCGCGGTTGGATACGTTGGCGCCTCGCGATAGGCAGAGCTGGAGCACGTCCAGCTGGTCGTACATGGCTGCAAGCAACAGCGGCGTGCGGCCGTCGGCGTCGCGGCCGTGCAACATCACATCAACACGCGAGAGCACGTGGGGCACATCGCCATTCTTGACGGCTTCGAAGAACGCAAAGCTCGCGTCGGCCGTCGTGTGGAGTTCTTTCTTCGGCGGTGGCGCTGTTATCACCTCGAGCGGTTGACAGAGCGTCAAGAAGGCGACGATCCGCGAGAACTCCTCCTCCGTCGCGACCTGCAGCGGCGTTCGGCCTTTCGCATTGACCTCTACGGGCGACGCACCGCGTTCCACCAGCAGCCGCACCATCTCGAGTCGCGCGCCTTCTTCCTCGACGCCTAGGAGGTGTACATCCCCTTCAAGCGCCATCATAACGACCAAGTCGCCGTTCCGATCTGTTCGCGAGGCGTCAGCGCCGCATTCCAGCAGCATCCGTGCAACTTCCACGTGTCCCATTTGCACGGCGTGCATCAGCGGCGTGCGTTCATGTGCCGCGCTTGTGGCGTCTCGCTCGGCGCCGTGGTCCAGCAGGATGCGTGCGATCTCGAGGCGCCCGAAGCGCGCGGCATACGCCAGCGCCGTCCACGCGTCGCGGTCGCAAACGTCAACTCGCGCTCCGTGTGTGATGAGCTCGCGTACAACGTCAGTGTGGCCACGCCAGGCCGCGAGCATGAGCGCCGTGCAGCCGCGCGCGTCCTGCGCGTCCACACTGACGGGGGCGTCGCACGAGAGCAGCACGCGCACGACGCGGAGGTTCCCGCAGGCGGACGCCTCGATCAGCGGTGTGCGCTGCTGCGAGAACGAGTCGCGCGCGTCCGGATCGGCGCCCCCGCGCTCGATCAGCCAGCGCGAGACGGTCGCGCGGCCCTGGAACGCCGCGTGCATGAGCGGCGTCCACCCGCCGGCGTCGCGCACGTCCACGGGGTTCAGCGCGCCCAGGTTGCTCTTGTTGCCCAGCAGCACGAGATGGCGCTGCACGTCCACGACGCGGCCGAGCGCCGCGGCCTCCCAGATCGTCGCCGGGCGGTCCGCTCGCGTCGAGAAGCTGCTGCTCAGCATGGAGGCCGTCGACGGCGCGCGCAGCACCGGGGAGTCGCTCCCGCGCATCATGGCGGACGGATGGACGCGTGTCTTGGACGGTTGTTTACTGGCCGGGACGGGGAGAAGCCGAGAAAGCCGCGTGAGTGAGTCTTCTGTCGCTGGGTGTACAGTAGACCGTACTACGCTCTCACAAGACTCGACGGCGCTCTCGAGGATGCGCTGCCGTGTACCCATAAAGGAGGCGGCGCCTGCATAGCGAGCACAAGTGAGAGCGCGGCCATCACCCGACGCCGCACCAGCTTCTCCGTGTTCTTTTTTGCTGAAAGGGTGACCGCGCTTACCACCGTGGTCGTACCGGCCGGGATTCACAAGCCACAGGTTTCGACTAAAGCGGCGGCGCGCGAGGGGCAATTTCGCGCGGATGAGCGCGCAAAGCGGGCGGGAAAGAGTGACGACGGGTAGACAGGACGCAGACGCATCGGCTGGGGGGTTTCTCAACGCAAGGGATAGTCTGTGGGGCGTGCAATCGCCGCGCCAAGTGGCGGGTCGGACTTCGCCATCGGCGCATGTGAATCTCCGCGTGTTTCCCTTGTTGCCGGCGATTTTTTGGCTGCACCGTTGAAGGTGGGTTTGTACCCAAACACCCACGAGAAAATCACTTGTTGGTAAAACCCAATAATGGGTATTTGACAGCGGGTCGTTTGGCATAAAACCCAGGATGGGCATTTGCTAACGGTCGTGTTGAAGTTCAGTGCAATCGGATACTGTGAGACGCCAGCAAATGGACAGCAACAATGTGCTTCGCGGCTCCGTTTGTATGGGCTTTGACTTTATATGAGTGGGTTTTCCACGATAACGAGTGCCCCCTGGGCTATTTATACGCCCACAGCTACTGTTCAGAGCTCGCAGGGCATCATTTGGGAGCTGGTGGTGCGATGCGAGCGCGATGAAAGCCGCCAAGCCGCCAAAGCCCAGCAAGAAGCAGGATTCCAACACGCGGACTGCGAACGCTGATGATGAAGACGACGAAGAGGACGATCTGGTACTGTACAACGCCTATGTCGGTAACGAACACCTGATAGTGACGCTTCGCTTCGGACGTCACGCAACAGGAGAACGCGGTCTGGCACGAGAAGCACGGCGCCGCGAGTGGAGAGCCGCCGGATCTCGAGACCTCGGCGGTCAACGCGCTATTATACTGCGTGAGGTCCAAGTGTCTGGGCGTCACGTGCGTGCTGCTGCCCTTCGCCGTCTTCATGATCGCGTTCCTAAGCGTCTCGTCGGCCAAATCGGGTCTCCGTCGCGGGCTGCTGATCACTTCGCTCGTCCCACCGGGCGCTTATATCGTCTGCGGGCTGTTGCTGCTGCTGCTGGCGTACCACCGCCAAATCTCTGGGGATACAGAGAACGCTCGAAGTGCTCACCGCTTCATGCGACAGCGCGAGCGCCTCAACCGGATCGCCGTCGTGTCGTCCGCGTCGGCCAATCACGCCGAGATCAGCAAGAGCCGCGACTTCATTGGTCGGTTCGCACTGTTCCTCCAGGCGGCGCAGACGGAAAACCTCACCGACTTTGGCTTTTGCCTCGACAGCGGCCAGCACGTGGATGAAGTTGACCACTTGGGCCGGAGCGCGTTGCACTGGGCCGCGCTCTCGGGACGGGACGCCGTCGTGGACAAGCTGCTGCGCAACGGCGCGTCCATCGACCTCCAAGACAAGCTGGATGCGCTGACGCCACTGCACTACGCTGCGTACTACGGACACATCAAGGTGACGCGGCAGCTCGTGAATGCGGGAGCGACGCTGACGATCACGGACGCGCGGCGCCTCAACCCGCTGCAGCTGGCCGAGATGGCGAGCCTGAAGCTCGTGAGCACGCAGCCGTCACACCAGATGATCATCAAGTACCTACGCATCGCCATGAAGGACGACGTGACGCCGCCGCTCGAGCACATTACCGGCCTCACGGTGCAAAACCTCGTGGACAGACAGATACACGGGCTGCCGCAGGCGCAGTAGCATCAGTAAGGCGGCGGCTAGGAAGATCAAAAGCACATTATATATGGGAATGGGAGGAATCTACTTGTTACTACTGCACATAGAGGTATCGGAAGAGATCGTAAACGTTACCGTGAGGTCGGGATTAATTGATTGCGATCAACCCATGAGGCGCACGCTGGTGCTGCCCGTGAGCCCGAAGCTGTAGCTGCTCTCGCTCTGCGCGGCCTCCAGGCTCGCGAACGACGTGATCTAGATGTGAAGGACGTCGACAAACACTGATCAGCCTGCGTCCACCCTCTGTATTGACCAGAGTCTAAGACACGAGCTTACCTCAAAGTCGTACATGGCGTTGGGGATGTGGTCGATCGACTGCACCGCCGCCAGAATGTGCAGCAGCGTGTTCTGCAGCGCCGCCTCCGTCTCCTCCGCACAAATGTCCCACCCTATTGTTTACAAATGCATGTTCACAATCAAATCACTACGCCCGCAGCGCATACAACAAGCCACCGTGCTGTCAACGCACCGTAGGTGGAGGAGGCGGCGGACGCGACGTTCACGGGCAGGATCCACTTCTCGAACACGACCTTCTCCTCGTTGGACATTAGTCCGAACAGCGCCTTCTTAACCTTGCGCTCAAAGAACGTGACCACGAGGCAGCCGCTGCCGCTAGCGCGGCTCGCGCCGCCCTCAGACCCGCCGTACGGCTGCTGTTGCTGCTGCTGGTAGTTGTAGTGGCTGCCTGACAGGTAGCCGCTGCTGACGCTCGGGCCGCCCAGCACCGCCGCGCCCTGCACCACGCTCTCCTCGAACACCTTGACCGCCAAGTCCACCTTGCGGCTCACATCGCCGACAGCGCAGAGCGAGTACGAGACGTTGGGGAACGACTGGCACGTCGCTTCGCTCGGCCGCACCGGCCCCGGCGCGCGCGTGAACAGGATCGTGTGCAGGATGGCGGTCACGGCGTCGCCCACGTCCTCGGCGCCGCACGGAAGCTCGTCCAGCACATGCTCGCGCCATGGCGTCGGCCCCGTGCTCATCATGCTGCCCGCGCTCAGCGCACTCGCGCCGCCCGCCGCGCCCGCCGTCGCCAGCATCACGCAGTTCGGTATGTGATTGTTATCAGCTTGTGTGCGTGCGGCGCTTCTCGCCAATTCCTTCTCAATGACATCATTTCAACCAATCGGGCTTATTTAAACTACATTATAGCCAATGTCAATAAAGGAAACATGGACGTCACAGTTCAAATTTCGACATAGTGACAATCGAAAATGATCATGATGATTGGCTGAAATTGTGTATTCTCGTACTTTGTTTTCTCCCCCTTCGTCGGTAATTGGCCACCACAAAAGAGTTTGTACGGCGGATAAACCGAGCGCGGGAAGGGAAATGGCGGACGAGACCACCGACAATGCAACGTACGTCGGTCGCGCCGGGCTTCCCTGTAGCCATGCCATCTCCACCTACTGTAGATATGTCACTGATTGCGAGTGCTCTGTGTTTCCAGCGCGGTGGTTGCCGCTCCTGTCGCGGCCGCGGCGTCTCCGCAGGCGACGATCGCCACCAGCACTTCCGCCGCCTTGGCGACCGCGTCGGCGCCCGGTGTCGCTGTAAATGGCAGCGAAGACGGCAAGAAGGAGGAGGAAAACGAGCGCGCAAAAGTCCGCGCGCAGTGTGTGGCGGCGTTCCGGACGGGCGCGTCGTACCGCGAGGTGGCGGAGCAGCTGCAGCTGACGATCGGTACGGTCCAGTCGCACATCAAGCAGGCGCGGCGCACGGGCGAGCTGGGTGACGAGGCGCCCGCGCGGTCGAAAGGGCGGCCGAGACTCATCAACGACGCGATCGACGCGATGCTGGTGCGGATCATCCAGGAGAAGGGCACCAAGAGCGCGCGGCTGATCCAGGAGGAGCTCGCCAAGCCGCCGCACAACACCAAGCTGTCGTACGAGGTCGTGCGGCGCCGCGTCAAGCAGCTGATCGACTCGATCGCGGCGCTCCCGCATCCCCAACACGGAGATAATGATCAGGGCGATTGCCAAGGAGGCAAGGAACAGGAGGAGGGAAGCGGCGGTCTACGGGGGTATGAGCAGGTGGCGCACGACCTCGACATGCTCGCGGAGACGGTGCGGTCAATTGTCACGAATGTGACCCAGACACTGGACGGAGACGACCAAGACGGAAGTGAAGAGAACGCGGGCGAGGGTAATGGCGGCGCGGATCCGAACGACGATAACGCTTTCGAGGAGAGCGCAGATGCCAACGAAGACGACGACGAGCAAAGAGTCCCGCAGGCAGTGAGCGATGCAGTCAGCAATCACACTGCGTCAAACGCCCATGTTGACGCCGACTCGAAGCTTCCGGCTACCGTTGGAAGGTAAGGTGTCTAGTTTGGTCCCACTTCTAGTGTCGATTGCATTTTTGACGATGATGCGCACCTCTCCTTGGTTGACAGCAGTTCAGCCGTCAACAGCGAGACGCAGTCCGCGCCAAGCACTGTACAAGTCCAAGCCGAACGTACTGCCGTTGCATCTCACTCGGACAGCGCTGAAGTTGTCAGCGGCGAGCTGCGCCGTCGCTTTGGGCGTCCTCGCGCGATGACAATCGACATGGACGAGACGATCGTTGGGGAGCTGCAGGCTGATCCGACCGCCACAACGCGCGCGATTCACGACAAGTTGCTCGCAAAGTACCAAGACCTCGACATTTCGTTTGAGACCGTTCGCCGACGTGTGCAAGAGATCCGAGCGCAGAATGGCCTGAGCAATGGCGCAGGTGCTGGCGGGCAAACGACAACTAGCAGCGCGGATGTTGAGTCGGTGCCAGATCAACCGACTGCTGTCGCTGCGACTGAGTCGGCCGCAAATGCAAACCCCTCAACGACCTCGCCGGCGGACCCGCAGACGCCATCATCAGCTCGCAAGTCCAAGAAGGGGGAGTACTCGCCGCACACGCGAGCACTTTGCGTGGAAAAGCACGAGGTGGACGGCATGTCGTACGCGAACATCTCGAAAGAGCTGGGCATCCCGCAGGACTCCGTTCGGGCGATCATTCGCAAAGCGAAGCGGACTGGCAGCGTGCAAAGTGCCCCTCGCAGCGGGCGGCCGCGGAAAACGAGCGAGATCGTGGACCGCGTCATCCTGCAGGCGGTCAGGGCGAACGAGCGGTCGAGTGCCAAGGCCATTCAAGAGAGCTTGCTCAAGGTGTTCAACGTCAAGGTTTCTTCCGAGACTATCCGCCGCCGCGTGCTCGCCAACACTCGTCAGCGGTTGCTCGCGATCTCATCGGGCGACAATCCTTCCTCGTCAAATCCCGACTTAAGACCCTTGGACGAAGATGCTGCCGCTGCTGCAGTCGCGTCTGTTCTGACGGCACGGACAACTGAAAAACAGGCGACTTCGACGACGAGGACACCAGCCCCAAGTCAACAGGTACAGCCTGACGACGCGAGTAACGCGCCGGTATCGTCACCGGCTAATGCCTCGATGGCGAGCGGTGCTATTCAAAGCGATCCTGCTCCAGTCCGGCCTGTGCTCCCGTCGCCAACTTCGCCGACGACGCGTGCAACCGGTCAAAAGCGTCATCTGGACGCGCCCAATCCCGCTACTGTCCCCACGGAACAACCGGCAGCCGCAGAGATGACTCAGCGCGGTGCCTCACCGTCTAATGCTGCGACACACGAGGAGCAACAGAGCCAACCGCAGCAGCCGAAGAAGAAACGCGCCAAGCGTCGCGAGTACAGCGTTGAGCTGCGCGAGAAGTGCGTGGCGATGCACGAACAGGGCGAGGGCTACCGCCGCATCGGTCAGGCTCTTGACATGCCGCACACGACTGTGCGCGCCATCGTCGAGAAGGTGACGCGTACAGGCAGCGTCCTCCCGGCTCCACGCAGCGGCCGCCCGCGCAAGACGGACGATATTGTCGACCGCGTGATCCTAGAGGCCGTGCGCAACAACGAAAAGTGCTCGGCCCGCATGATTCAGGACGAGCTGCTGCGCGGATACGGCGTGCGCATCTCTTGCGAGACGATTCGCCGACGTGTCAAGGACCACAGCCGCCAGAGCCTCGCTCGCGGGGAGGCGCTGCGGCCGGCCATTACGCCAGAGTCGCAACCTTCGTCAGCAAGCGTTGAGGTGGTGAGCCAGTCGACGGCTGGAGCGGCGTTGTCGGGGAGTTCTGGTGCGCAACCGCCAGTTCAGGTGCCGATGAGCTCACTGCAAGCCTTCCCGCCCCAACAGCAGCAGCAGCAACCGATGCAGGAGGATCCGATGCTGCAGTTGCTGCCAATGCAGTCGGTTTCTGATGACGGCACCAGCGTCGTGCTGTAACCGGAAGCGTTAAGCGATCGGCGCGACCAATGCTGCGCCAGTTGAAGGCGGTTGCAACTGGCGGTGTGACGCGCAATGACATGGCGTTCAACGAAGCGATGCGCGCGACGAACGACCGCGGCCTTTCGTGGCGGCCGTTCGCTGCCTCTTGCGCATCTTTGGGGCGCAGATCGCTGCGCTGACGCCGTCCATTGGCCCGCCATTCCCACATAATGCGCCGCTTTGGATCGCGAAAACGCCCCGCAACAAGATCGCCGCGAGGTGTCTGCTTTCCTCGCCTTCTAGAAACGGATCCGGCCCGCTCCGCTCTCGTCAACCCCCGCCAGTTCCGAATTCCCATCGAGACGCACGCTGGCGCTATGATTGCTTGGCGTCTCGGCGCGTTCGGCGCCGCGCTCGCGCTCGCCTTCGGTGAGGCGGCCGCCGATATGCTAACGACCACAGCGGCGTGCTCAACCAGCGAGAACATGGTCGCGAACGAGCTGGTGGTGGCCTACGCCTCGTCGTGGACCACGCACTCGTGCTCCGAGACGGGCTCGAGCTGCTCGGAGGCGTGCAAGGCCATCCAAGTGGACCTCGCGACCGGGCTTCCGAACTGCCTGACCACCTCGGGCACCAACTTCCGCGCCTACTACGCGTCGCTGCAGGCGAACTGCTCGAGCTCATCCAGTCAATCGGAAGACCACGACCGAGCGGCCGCATCGACGTCGGACAGCGGAAGCGGAAGCGGAAGTGACGTTGGCGCGACGGTGACGACGCCCGCACCCACGAAGCGATCCGGAGCCTCCGCCATGGGCTTCGCCGGCATGTGCGGCTTCTTCGCCGTGCTCGCGTTCGGTCACATTTACTGATCGACCACGTCGCAGTACGGTGAGGAGTTAGGGAGGGAAGAGGGAAGAGGGAAGAGGGAGAGGTAGTGCGTGTGCTTGTTTTGCAGCTTTGATTAAGCCTAAAGTTATTTGGTTTGCCCGTGCACTGCACACCATGTCGTGTTTGGCCGTCGTGTGCCGTCCTGTTGCTCCATTACGCGCCCTAGTGAAGCGCGTGGCGGTACTGCAGACATTCATAAGCGTCTTCAGCCCTGGCCACCCTTGAGTCTGCAATATAAGGCGCATAGACCGCTACAACAGCGATAACTACAGGCGAAGGAAGCTCTTGCTGCCATTTTGCTCCCGCCCGAAAGATCGCGCTGCTTCGGGCTCCACGCTAAACTTTACACCCACCCTGTTACATCGCTCAGCAGAGTTCAATGCACCATGTTTTGTGACTTTCTGTGTTCGCGATCTGATTCAAAATTCGGATATGTCCCAAAAATACGTGACTACCTTAACTCCAGTCCCCACTATGCTAGGTAAATTCTATACAAATACAAAGTAATTACTGATGTGTCATACTAAATTAGGACGTCTTCTGCTTTCCTGCTCTCTAGTTTCCCGCGCTTTTTCTGCCCCGCCGCTTGAACCTCCCAGATTTGATATTCCCACCCTCCTCGCAAAAAGCGCGGGCTTGAAGCGCGGCAAATAAAAAGCGCGGGAACAAACATCATCGACCGCCCCACGGCTTCCGGCCCACCTCCCTCTCCTTCCTCCCCGTCTCCTTCGCGACGCCCTCCGCCCGCCAACTGGGAAGCGATGGCGCCACCCGCGTCGCGCCACGCGCCGCCCATCGAGCGCTTCTTATCGCGGGTCCCCGCAGCATCTGCGAGCGACGCCGCCAAGCGCGCAAGTGGCCGGCCAGAGGACGAACGGGGCGCGTTCGCGGCGGTGCTGCGCAGCCCAGAGCTCGTGCGCGAGGCCCAGGCGCTGTTCGACCAGATCGTGTCGCGCGGCGAGGCGCTGGAGCCGCTGGGCGCCGCGCAGAACGCGCCGCCCGTACGGGTCTGGGCGCTTGTGGCGGTGGTCGCGACGGGCATCACGCGCGAGCTCAAGCAGGAGAAGACGGCGGCGTTGGGTTCTGCGGCGGCCAGCGCGCCTCCGTCGTCTACGTCGTCCTGGCACCTGGTGGAGCTGCTGGACGAGGCCGGCGTGAGTCTGCTCGTGTTCCTGCAGTACTTCACGAGCCTGTTCAACCGCCTGCTGCTCGACCCGGAGCTGCTGGAGGTCACCATGCTGCTCAAGGAGGAGTTCACGGTCGCGTCCGTGCTGTTTGAGAAGTACCGCGTGCTCTGGAACAAGGTGACGATGTGCGACGACGACCAACCAGAGCAGGAGCAGGAGCACGAGAGCAGCGACGAGAACAGCTCGAGCAACGGACAAATCGCGGCCGCGTCCGGCTCGCGCCGCCACCGCAGGAAGCAAGTGTTTGACGCCGGCTGGCTGCTCTTCCTGCTCGCCAAGAGGCGGCTTGGCGCGCACTACACGGGTCTTGGACCGCTCTACTACCTGTTGCTGGCGGTGCTTCTGCTCGTCGCCCCTCAGGCGGGCGGCGGCAGTGGTAAAGTGCTGCTGGACGCGTCTCCGTCGGTGGAAGCGGAGGTCGCTGCCGCGCTTAGTGCGCTTGGGTCACATGACGTCAAGGAGGAAGGCGGCAGTGCCAGCGGTCCGCGCACGCGACGCGCCACCAAACGATCCATAAGCAGCATCTCCTCGTCCACATCATCAGCACCAACAACCGTAACAACAGTGGCGGTCCGGACGAGCGCGCAGATCCTTGAGGCGTTGTGCGCTGCGCCGCGCGTGGACCCGGTGGAGGTCACAACAGCGCTGTCGCACCTCACGCTCGTGCTGAAGCAGCTCCATGAGCGTGGCGAGCTGTTAGTTGTCTCGGGCCTAGACAAACAGGGCTCGTCCGTATCAGACTCGCTGTTTGGTGGTGAAGATGATGATGCAGAGCGACGCTCGCGAGCGCTCGGCGACGCTTTCTTCCATGCGAACGTGCTCGAGAAGAACGTGGCAAGGTTGGCGGCAGTGTACAAGCAGGAATACCTCGATGGGTGCGGAAAGCTGGACGAGCGGCTGTACCTGAACGCACGGACGCTGCAGGTGATCACTGACGGCAGTGGCAAGTCGGACGCGCAGTTCAACGTTGAAGACAATGGCACGTCTTCTACTACTTCCAACGCAGTGGACGCGAGCGCGATGCGGTCTCCAGTGCGACGCAACGTCACGCCGACGCGACGACAAGCGGCCGCCAACCTCGCGAACTCCAACAGCAGCGCCACTCACAGCCGGACGACCACGCCGTCGTCGACACCGACGACACGAGGCATGATGACGCCTCCTCCGCCCCGCCACCAGCACCCGCCCGCGGGCTTCGCGTCACCGCTGCGGCACTCTTCGGGGTCGTGGCAGTGGCAGGCAGCGTCTTCTCCCGCTGTCGTGACCACGGGATCGAGCAACGTGCGTGCGTTCTTACCGTTCGCGTCGACCTCTAACCAGCACTACTATCGCCCGTCGCCCGCCGCGGTTGGATCGCAGACGCCAGTGACTGCGGCCGTCGAGACGAGTCACTGGATCCGCGACACGCTCGCACCCGCCATACTTCGCCCCGTGACTCCGCAACTCGAGGCGTTCTTCGTCGACTGCGCAACGAACCCGAGCCAGCGCATTGCGCAGATCCTAGACGACCGTGCGGCTTTGCTGTTAAGCACGCGGACAAGACCGTCGCCGTCGTCGGCTCCGTCTATGCTGACGTCCATCTCAGCGTCGCTAGAGGCCAGGGGGCTGGCAACGGACGGAGCCAGCCGAGCTACGTCCGGCTCCTCTGCCCTTCAGACCGGGTCCTTCACGCTAAACGCTCCAACGACGAGTACCGCGACGTATTCTGGAGTGGATGGCAGTCTGAAGCGCACGCGCGACCTGAGCGTTGCGCTCTTTTACCGGGTCTTAGAGTCGTTGGTGCGCTCGGAGCGCGCGCGTCTCCAGACAGTCGACCTGTCGTCGCTGCTCAACAATGAAGTATTCATCTCGGCGCTGTTCACGTGCTGCCTCGAGGCGCTGCTCAAGACGCACGCGCTCGTGACGCTGTCGTTCCCGTCGCTGCTCTACACGACCCGCGTGCGCGCTTTCGACTTCGGCGCGACGATCGAGAGCTTCGTCAAGCACAGCCGACTGCCTCCGGCGCTCAAGCAGCACATGCGCGACATTGAGAACCGCATCCTCGACTGCCTCGTGTGGCGGTCCGACTCGGGGCTCTACGCGTCGGCGGGTAGCGATAGTACAAGCGCCAATGCCGGCCCGAGACCAGGCGGACTACGGCTCTTCTTTCGCATGGCGCTGTCACGCGCGGCGTCTCGGATCTACCGGCTCGGCACGCTGCTCGGCCTTGACACGAAGAGCCTGAATCAGGTGTGGACGGCCGTCAAGGAGTGCGTGTGCGCGCACCAGCACGACCTGATGCGCGACCGCCACCTGGACCAAATGGTGCTGTGCAGCATCTACGGCGTGTCCAAGGCCAACCGCAGCGATATGACGTTCAAGCGCGTGAACGAGGCGTACAAGACGCTGCAGCGGCAACAGCACTCGCCGCCGCCGTCCTTCCTGGCGCGCACGCTGGACGAAGTGATCCGTGACATCAAGCTCGACGACCGCGGCTCGCGCGGGGACATTATCAAGTTCTACAACCGCTGCTATGTGCCGGTCATGAAGGTGTTCCTGCTGCAGTTCCAGATGCAGGACAAGCAGCTCGCGGCTGCTGATGCTGCCGGTGCTGCCGTCGCCGGGTCGTCGTCGTTGTCTACTGCACCTCCAGGGTTTACGCCTCGCGTCCAGGGTGCCATGCCGGTCGCGACAACCGTGAGCGATGCGGACATTGTTGCTGACGCCGCTCTCGAAGCCGTTGACAGCTTCCTAGCTGCCCGCAGCGCGCGATCAACGACTGGCGGCGCTATCAGTGCGAACGGCACGCCGCCGCGTTCGCGTGCGCAGGCAGCAGCTCGGTCGGCGTCATCGTCGCCGTCGGCGCTCTTCTCGTCGGCCACCGAGATGCAGACGCTGCCGGTGGCCGTGGCGATGCGCAACGCGTCTCCGCACCGCGTGCCCGCGTCCAACGTGTACATGTCGCCGCTGCAGCAGGTCCGGCTCAACTGCCGGTCGCAGACGCTAACCCCGCGCTCGCACGCGCTCTACGCTTTCGGCGAGTCCCCCGCGAGGGTACGTTCTGTCTATCTCCTCTTTAACGTGACAGTAGTGATGGCTTGGGTCACTGACCCCTGTGCGTTTGTGATCATTAGGACCTGGCACTGATCAACCGCGCGGTCAACTCGTCGCCTGCGGGCGTGCGACGCACGGAGCACACGTCGCTGATGGCGTCGATGGCGGCTGTGGACAGCGGGGACGACGACACGGACGAGAACGCGAGCGAGGCCGGGACGGCCAGTCGCAAGGAGAGCGAGATGGACGTGGACGACGAGGACAACGAGGACGACGAGAGCGAGGACGACGACATGAGCGAGCGCAGCAGCAGCAGCACGTCGCAGTCGGTGGCCATCGCGGCGCTAGGCAACAAGCGGCGGCGCACGCGCTAGTCGGCCGGTTGATTAGCCAGCCGACCACCCGTGCGTTTTTCTTACTTTAAAGTTACTTATCCATAGCAGAGAGAGAGAGGAGGAAGAAGCCTGCGCTGACACCAGTTGCTTGCGCTCGTCTGCTTGAACTGTGCGATTGTCAATGAACACGCAAAGTATTTCCCACTGTTGGTCCATAGCTCATGCTCACCATGAGGCGGCACGAAGCGAGTTGACGTTGAAGTGACATGTGCGATCGCTAACGTGGATTTTGGGCCAAATATCGCGTTATGAACGCAAAATTGCCGCGTTTTTCCAAAATTGCGTGAAAATCTCCCAATTTTCACGTCAACGCGCCTGCTTTTCATCTTTTTGGTTCTTTTTGATTGTTTTTGCTCATTATGAAGACGCATCGACTGCTCTTTTTTCCCTTTTGCTCTGTTCTACTACAAACCACATCCACCACACTCCCCACACACTCCCCACTCCAGCTCCACCACCATCGCGTGGAGCCCACACTCACTCTCGCTCGTGAATAGAAAAAGAAATCCCATCCTCGCACGGCCGGCCACCTCAGATCGTGGTCACCTCGCCGTCGGGCTCGCCGTCGTCGCTCACCTCCTCGCTGCTGTGGCTGCCCTGCGTGGTCAACAGCGCGCTCGCCAGGTCGTCCTCGCTCGCGAGCTCCTCCGTCTCGGGGTCCGCGTCCTGCTCCTTGAGGCGCCCGCGCATGGCGGCGCCCTCCTGCAGCTGCTGCATGAGCCAGCCGTCATCCGCCATCGACATGCCGTCGAACGTGTCGCGCATCGCGTCGAACGCAAAGCTGAACTCGTCGAAGTGCGACTCGTCCACGATGCTGCCGCTCATGTTGCCGGCGGCCTTGCGCCCGCCGTTGATGCCCTTCTGCAGGTCGCCGATCGTCTCCTTGATGTTCATGTTGCGGAAGTGCTCGTGCACGTTCTGCATGAGCTCCTCCGTCGGCGGAATGAAGGGCGGCTCGACCTCCTTGAGCTCCAGCTTGGCCCACTGGATGTCGGCGAAGAACTCGTGCTCGCGCAGCTCCGAGTACGTGATACGCTCCGCCGGGTCGCGCACAAGCAGCTTCTTGAGCAAGTCCACGGCGGTCTCGTCGACCGGCGGGTACCGGTCGTACTTGACGTCGGCCGTCTGGATCTTCTTGTACATCTGCGAAATGTTGGGGTCGAAGAACGGCGTGCTGCCGGTCAGCATCTCGTACAAGAGCACGCCGTAGCTCCACCAGTCGGCCTCCATGCCGTACTGGGGCTTTTGGGTCAGCAGCTGCTCGGGCGCAATGTACGCGGGCGAGCCGGCGAGCGTGCTCGTCGGCGCGTAGTTGTGGTTGACACCGTTCGCGCCGGGCGTGTCCGGGTTCACGTGCGCGAGCTGCTTGGAGATGCCGAAGTCCACGAGGCGGATGTGGCCCGTCTTGTCCAGCATGATGTTGTCCGGCTTGAGGTCGCGATAGATGATGCCGTGCGCGTGCAGGTACGCGAGCGCGATGGCCAGCTCGGCCGCGTAGAAGCGCGCGCGCTCGATCGTGAAGCGCCGGCCGCTGCTCGTCGACACGTTCGGGTCTATCTTGGACGAGTGCATGTGCAGGTACAGGTTGCCACCCTTGTAGTAGTCCATGCCGAGGTACAGCTTCGACTGCGTCTGGAAGGCGAAGCGCAGGCACGCGAGGAACGGGTGGCGCACGCCCGACATGATGCGGCGCTCCTTGAGCGCGCTCTCGGCGCCCGACTGCTTGTCGATGATCTTGATGGCGAAGTACTCGTCCGAGCTCAGGTGGCGCTTGACGAGCACGACCGTGCCGAAGCCGCCCTGGCCCAGCACGCCCACGACGTCGAAGTCCGAGAAGGAGATGGCGAGCGAGCGCTTTGACAGGCAGTACTGGTGGAAGCAGATCGGGTGGGCGGCCACGAGCATCGGGTTGGTCGACACGCGGCGCGTCTTGGACGACATGCCGCGCTGGCGGAACGACAGCACCACGCGCGAGATGCGCCGCGCGGGCGTGAACGTGATCTGCAGGCCAAACTTGCCCTCAGTCGTCGACCCGGACACCGTGTTTATGAGGCGGTGCTGGTAGTGCGTGAACGCGTGGTGGTCGTCGTCGTCCGCCTTGTGGTTTGGCGCCTCGTTAACGTCCGTCGCGAGCAGGTACTTGCTCGAGTAGAGCGCGGCGAAGTGCACGAAGCCCTCGCGGCCGTGGTAAATGCCCTTAAAGACGCACGACGGCTGGTTGGTCTCGGCCGTCTCGAGGTCGAAGAGCAGCTCGATGTCCTTGCTGAGCTGGCGCAGGAACCCGGGCAGGTAGCCAATGACCGAGTCGGTCGAGGTCGCGCCGAGCAGGTGGACGAGGTCCTCCAGGAACTTCTCGGCCAGGTGAGTCGTGATGGACGACTCGAGGCTCACAATGTCGTCGACCGAGTGCGTGCGCACCATCACGTCGCGCGGGCGCGCCTGGTGGATCTGCGTGGCCGACTCGGCGGCGTTGGCGCGGTGGAGGCTGAGCTGCATCATATGCATCCACATGGCCTTCTCGACCTGCGAGACGGCGATGAAGTGGATCAGGTTGCCGTTGGTCGCGAGGAAGCTGAAGCCGAGCAGGTCCGGCTGAAGCTTGGAGCCGCCGAAGCCCGCCGAGGGCAGCGAGCTGAGGATCTGCTTGATGACCCAGCGGCCGCGGTGCTGCTCCTTGCCCAGCGCGTGCGTCTTGGACTTGTACACCGTGATGGTGCGGTTCTGCAACGTGATGTAGCGCGGCGTCCAGCTCTTGACGATCTTGCGCTGCTTGTACAGGTAGCCCTCCCACTCGACCTCCTCGGCCGAGATGGTCTTGAGGTCGATCACGTTGGGCGTCGCCACGGCCGCGCGCTGCTTCGACTTGGACACGGACGACGCGCGCCTGAAGGAGGAGGACGACGAGGACGGGGGAGACGACGACTTGGAGGACGATGGCGCCGACGAGGAGGGCGCCGTGTTGGCGAAGGAGCCCGTCAGGTTGGTCCCGCTGGACGAGTTCTTGCGCGGCATGGAGGGCCGGCGCACGCCGAAGCTCGACATGGAGCGCGGCAGCGAGCTCGAGAGCTGCCCGCTCGAGCTGGACGGCGTGAGGCCCCCGCTGCCACCCGACGGGCCGCTAACCGACGACTTGCGCCGCGTGAGCCGCGGGCGGTCCGTGCTGGACGAGATCGACGAGTTGATGAGCACGTGCGCCATGGTGCCTGTCCGCGTTCTCCTGCGTCTGTGTAGTATACGCCCGGTCGGTCACGCGATAATGAGGTGGGGGAAGCGCGTTCCTTGCTGGCGGCCTTTCTTCTTATCCGCGCGCGTCGACTAAGAAGACGCGGTCGACTTTGGTCGGTAGGGCGGAGTGATGGTCGCAGACGTTGGGCGGCGGGTGATACTACACGTACGGACGAGGGGGGGGCGAGTGATCGCCCTACTGCGGGTTACGCGCGCCACGGCAGGTGACAACCGACAACCGAACGCGCGGGCCGAGAAGAAGGAAAACTGAGTTGGCTTGGCGATGGGGTGAATTAGGGAGAGGCTCAGTGTTGAGTGTGTGCTGACCGCGTTAGGTTGTTGCTGTGGGGCGACGTTCGGTACTTAGGGCGAGAGGTACCGTGGTGCACGGTTGGGCGTACCGAAGTGTACGGCTGCTTTGGTGGGCACCGGCGTGAAGCAGAAGCAGAGACACACTCGGGGAGAACTGCGAGTTCGCCCGTGGGGTTACAAAAGAGCGGGATATTAGATTGAGGAGGTTTATCTCGAAACCTAACCTATTTATTTAAAACGTGTTTGTGTTCTGACTTGAAAAGAGGCTGTGGTGACATACCGCGAGGTAAAAAGTGTTTTAAACATTCAGTTCACCTAGACCTGATCAGTTGATAGAGGTTCCAGGCTGTCGCAGCAATGTGGAAAAAAAAAAGACGGACGGCTCATCAACCGTGACCCAGCGTGTGTCGATCGGCAGGTCAATTATGACCTATCGAAATTTGAATTATGGCAGTGTCACGTTTGTTAGTGTAAGTTTATCCAAAAACTCAACAGTATTGACTCGCAACGGCATTTTTGATGACTCGCAATGGCGAAAAGCCTTTTATCCAAGCTCGCATTTTTCTCACCGCGCTGCTTGTCACCGGCTCATTTTGTTCTTCACCTCGTCCGGCCGTTTCAAAAATAAGTTGTAAGGCCAAAATCTACTGGTACTGGTTCAGGAGCGTTTCCCGCCAACCGATTCCGGCCCAGCAATGATATTCTTCACACACATTTTGGTTGAAATACCAGCTATAACTTACAGCAGGTAGTTAGGACAAAAGTTTGACTTGTCTTTATCGGGTACCGGACAGTACAGAAATGTATTCGACTGCACAGTGCAAGTGACCTTGTAATTCACAGTCAACTTTGAAATTGGAAGGAAAAGTGAATCTCCAGAAATCAAGTTACAGCGATGTGCGCTCCCACATAAATCAATCTACTGTTTTAAAACAGTAGATTGACACAATTCTCATTTAAAAATGAGGATTGTTCTAAGGAGAGCGGCATCACCAGTAGGATCTTGTTCCGCGGCAGCATAGACACCGCTCGCCAGCGCTGTCAGCTGTACCTTTTCTTCGGAACTCGGAATGGATGCCTTTTGCCTATTGTAGCGTGGCGAACGGTACACCGACGAGATTCCGAGCGACGCAGACGCGCAGAGCACCAACATGTGTACCGTGCAGTATCCACACTGAGTCGCGGGTGTGTCGCTGGATGCTCGGCGACGTTGGTGGTCCCATAATATCGGGGAACTGCAAGCGCAGCGCCAAGCGGCCGGAACGTGACGTGTATCTCTAATTCAGTACTTATATATTGAATTTTAGCGAAAAAGCTTTCACATCCCAAGATAATAAGAAAAAAACAGAACGATCTGCTGAGCGTGTCAGGGTGTCAGGGTGGAGCGAAGGGGGCGGGAGAGGAGGACGCACTGGCCAGCGCGTCACACTTCCAGCAGTGACGCGCTCCGATCCAACCTTGCGTTTCCCCTAGCTGATGGGGCGCTGGATGCATGTCAAAACGACTAAAAATATTGAAATGCTCTACCGTTGTAGACGTATATACAGCAGCAACCGCAGCGAATTGAAATTGCACTCGAACATACCGGTAAGAACTTACCGTAAGATCACACGCAATTAGGGTGCCCTCATACAGTGCAGTACAATCGTCTCGGTTGTCCTCAGTCAATGCCCCTCGTCTTGCGTCCTGACTGCACAGGTGGACGCTGAATCCAGTGTTCCCTCTACCGCCGGAGCGCCACCTTGGACATGCAACTTCTACCGAAATGCTCCACACTTGCACTATAATAAGAGGGCGACCGCGCCATGAACCAAGTGTCGAGAAGTGCGCGTTTCGTGGCACTCGCCAAATCAGCAGAACGTTTTACAATACAGCACAGTTCAGTATACTGAAACAAAGTCGCTTTCAAACACATCACCAAAATTCCGCCCCCATGCAGCGCCCGAGTGGCGAACGCGGGCGGCCGATCCTTGAATTTTTTAATCACCGCAACGCTCTCAACGCCGGACTCCTCCCCCCTTCTCTCTTTTATGCCCCCCCCCCCCCCCCCCCCCCCCCCCCCCCCCCCCCCCCCCCCCCCCCCCCCCCCCC